>CATLJY010000783.1:0-113556 GCA_949987705.1 Thereva unica
AAAAATCACCCTGGACGAATATCGGACACGCCGCAGCCAACCACCGCCCAATGTGATAGTGGAACCCGCCTTATGGGAGAAAATTAAGGCCCTTCCACTACCATGGACAAAAATTCTAAGCGCCAAAAAATCATATCGCACGGAGTTCGAGGGAAAAATCCTAAGATTCACCCTGAACAAGGAAAGAACGTGCAAGGTGGTACTTCATCCCCCAGGGAAACCCCTTCAGCAAGGGCACTCCACCAACGGACTTAAAAAAGAGCAAAACAAAACCCAAGAACTAAATTTTAAAGTAAAGCAAAAAAAAACCAAAAAAAACTAAAATGTGAAGTAAAATAAAAAAAAAAATAGTTAAACTTTGATTTTTATTAAACAAAAAATCTATATTAACAACAATGTTTTGCACTTCAATATTAAAGCTGACGCTTTAAGGCCCCGGAGGATGTTCAATCTCATCAAGCCTTTCCTAAAATATAAATATTAGTTGAAGAATAAAGCGTATAAACATACTTATCATTGAAAACGTTCCACGCATCCATAAATTGTCCCCCAAGTAAAAACAATAATAAATTTGATGGTCGGCTGCATCCATCCTAAAACGAAAATTAATTTACCACAAAGTATCAGTTCTTACCAAACAAATTTACTCACCTGACAACACTGAAGATCCACCACAGCATAACCAAGAGCGCCTACCAGGAACCTGAAAAAATACATATTAAATTAAAATAAAACTCAATAAAATCAAATATCAAAATACTTACCTCACAGCTGATAGAAATGTCAGTTTCCAAGCTTAACACTACTACATACACAGACAAACAACGCAAACTGGAAAGCGGCTTCTGAAGCTCCCCACCAGGTTCCACTGACGCAGCACAGTTCCCGAAGCTCCCCACCAGGTTCCACTGACGCATTACAGTGGAGCAAATAAATATCGGAGCGCGTTGCCCAAAAGCTTCAGATCACTCTTGATCTTCTATACGCTCATGAGGTAGAAGTCTAGCGATCTCAACTTGGTCACATTAGACGTTTCTGAGCTAATGTGAATTTCTTATTATATTAGCCGCATTGAGCTAATATAAATTCTTGGTTACATTAGTTGCCCTGAGGCTAATGTAAATAGCTATCATCAAATCTATCGATCTCAATTTGGTCACATTAGACGTTTCTGAGCTAATGTGAATTTCTTATTATATTAGCCGCATTGAGCTAATATAAATTCTTGGTTGCATTAGTTGCCCTGAGGCTAATGCAAATATCAAATAAATTAATAAATCAATTTAAATTCCAGCAAGGTTCCGCACCACAGTCAGGGATATCTACAGTCACGACCATCCAAGTTCAAAGGAATATCAACTATACAGGGAGAAAGCTTTTGCAACAACCAAAGGTTCCACAGACACGACTGTCCGAAATTAGAAGAGCAGAGTTAAAGTTTGTAAATTTAAAATCGAAAGATTGAATTGTATTAATAATTTTAGTTAGTAAGTTTAATTGAAGAAGATTATAATAAATTGTTAAATATTGAATTATCAATGCAGTCTTTTTCTCTAACGTCTCATTCATTCACTGAGTTTTTATAAAGAGGCTATCGAAGCCCTGTTCAATCTCATCAAGCCTTTCCTAAAATATAAATATTAGTTGAAGAATAAAGCGTATAAACATACTTATCATTGAAAACGTTCCACGCATCCATAAATTGTCCCCCAAGTAAAAACAATAATAAATTTGATGGTCGGCTGCATCCATCCTAAAACGAAAATTAATTTACCACAAAGTATCAGTTCTTACCAAACAAATTTACTCACCTGACAACACTGAAGATCCACCACAGCATAACCAAGAGCGCCTACCAGGAACCTGAAAAAATACATATTAAATTAAAATAAAACTCAATAAAATCAAATATCAAAATACTTACCTCACAGCTGATAGAAATGTCAGTTTCCAAGCTTAACACTACTACATACACAGACAAACAACGCAAACTGGAAAGCGGCTTCTGAAGCTCCCCACCAGGTTCCACTGACGCAGCACAGTTCCCGAAGCTCCCCACCAGGTTCCACTGACGCATTACAGTGGAGCAAATAAATATCGGAGCGCGTTGCCCAAAAGCTTCAGATCACTCTTGATCTTCTATACGCTCATGAGGTAGAAGTCTAGCGATCTCAACTTGGTCACATTAGACGTTTCTGAGCTAATGTGAATTTCTTATTATATTAGCCGCATTGAGCTAATATAAATTCTTGGTTACATTAGTTGCCCTGAGGCTAATGTAAATAGCTATCATCAAATCTATCGATCTCAATTTGGTCACATTAGACGTTTCTGAGCTAATGTGAATTTCTTATTATATTAGCCGCATTGAGCTAATATAAATTCTTGGTTGCATTAGTTGCCCTGAGGCTAATGCAAATATCAAATAAATTAATAAATCAATTTAAATTCCAGCAAGGTTCCGCACCACAGTCAGGGATATCTACAGTCACGACCATCCAAGTTCAAAGGAATATCAACTATACAGGGAGAAAGCTTTTGCAACAACCAAAGGTTCCACAGACACGACTGTCCGAAATTAGAAGAGCAGAGTTAAAGTTTGTAAATTTAAAATCGAAAGATTGAATTGTATTAATAATTTTAGTTAGTAAGTTTAATTGAAGAAGATTATAATAAATTGTTAAATATTGAATTATCAATGCAGTCTTTTTCTCTAACGTCTCATTCATTCACTGAGTTTTTATAAAGAGGCTATCGAAGCCCTAAACATTTTGGTCCTTCGAGCCGGATATAGTCAAGATTCCGGTATAATAAATATACTCAGTGATTTTGATGTGACTTAGAGAACTGCCTGCATCGTCAAGGTCTTAATCAGAGTTTATTGTCGAACTATCGCTGAATCCAATCATGGATAAACTTATAAAAAAGCAAGAATTATTAGTCGAGGATCTACAAAACTCCCTCAGAAATTACGGAAAGGACTCGAAAACACGGAAGACGACCCAGTATCTTAAAAGGCGTCTTGTTCGGGTGAATTCGTTGTGGGAACAAATTTCAATTAATCATTCTACCTTGTTAGATGCGGCTGCAGAGGAAAAACCCATCGAAGCCGTAGCTGACTATGTATCAGGACCAACCTTCATGGAAACAGAGGAAGTCTACCTGCTTCACGTGGGTGAATTGGAAGACCTGATATCATCAGCAGAAGCTTCGAGAAACAACCCTCCTATACAAAATTGTGGTCCATCGGGTTCCCCTGGATCAAACGCAAATATTGATCCAGGAGAAAATACTTCGCTAAAACTCCCTCGTATTTCACTACCAAGTTTTTCCGGAAACTATGCCGAGTGGACGTCATTCCACGATCTTTTTGTAGCCCTCATACATAATAAAAGAAACTTGTCTAATGCCGAAAAACTACATTACTTGAAGGCAAGTACCCATGGTGAGGCTGCGCGACTCATTCAAGGCTTCGCAATCACCGACCTCAATTATGAGACAGCTTGGAATATTTTGAAGGAACGGTTTGACAATAAAAGAATGTTAGTACACGTTCAACTCGATAAATTGTTTAACCAGGCCCAAGCTAGCGAAAACGCCGATTCAGTTAAAAAATTACTCGACACTACCACGGAAAGTGTCCAAAATCTACAAAATCTAGATATACAAGATATCTTTGATCTAATGTTAATTTATATCGTGACTAGGAAATTGCCTAGAGACTCCTTGCAGCTCTGGGAACAACAAATCGCCAGTGATAATAAGCTACCTTCTTTCGACACTCTAAAGCAATTCCTAGAAACTCGCTTTCGTACACTGGAGGCTATCGATTCAACTAAATCAAACCCAATTAGAAGCATCCAGCAAAGCAAATCTATCCCTAGAATTCAGTCATTCGTCGTTAATCAAACTTCTACATGTGCGCATTGTGGAACGGACCATTCACTGAGGAATTGTCCACAGTTCATCGCGCTTCCTCTCACCGAAAGGAACGTCATCGTGCGACATAGTGGTCTATGTATTAACTGCCTAGGACGCGGACATCATGCTTCAGCCTGTCCTAGTAAACATACCTGCATCCATTGCAAAAAAAGACACCATTCGCTTCTACATGTTAATCCCACCATGCCGACATCTCCAAATCCCACAAACTCTGAGGCAAGCTCGAACCATACGAGTCTCCATTCACTCGATTCTACTACTACAGCTCAAACTGCTATACCGCAAGGCCAGATAAACGCGCTGCATTCTTCATCACATAAAGAAGCCCTTCTCTATACAGCCCTCATAACATTGCAAGGAACGCATGGTATACAGCGAACGTTCAGAGCACTCCTTGACCCAGGCTCACAGTCATCATTTATATCGGAACTCGCCGTTCAAACATTAGCGTTGCCCAAAAGGCGTATCACCGCTCCAATATTTGGAGTAGGACAAGCCGAAGTTGGGACAGCTGAGACCATGGTGGAAACAGCTCTAGTAGTTCCATCACACAACTTTACGATGGATGTGACAGCGTTAGTGTTCAAGAATTTAACCAATCCATTGCCATCTCAACCTATCACGTCAACCCAGTGGAATCATGTACAAGGGCTCAAGCTGGCTGATCCTACATTTAATCTTCCAGGCCGCATCGACGTCATTCTTGGTGCAGATATTTATGGATCGCTCCTCCTACCCGACATTCGCAGAGGTCTGAAAGGTCAACCTACCGCGCAAAATACGATCCTTGGCTGGATATTAAGTGGAGAAGCATCTAAAGAAGACAGCAACTCGACCCCGATCAACTCTTTTACATCAATATTGTCTTTAACCAGTTTCAGTCAACAAACCCAGAAATTTCAATGTGTTGAAGAAGTCCCCACAACAGCAGAACTTAGACGTGAACAACAGGGCATTCCACTCACGGACAGTCCGTCCAACATCAGAAATCGGCTAACGTCTACACACAAGCCAGGATTTAGTCAGCAATTAGTTCGCCAGAAGCACATCGAGACTGCTCCTGTTCATCCTCAATCAAAACTCTACTCAACACCAAAGAATAGTCCCACGCAGAATTCAACGCCCACAACGGAAACCAGTGCAAAGAATCCGCTCCGTAAGCCAAAACCTATTCGTACACCTCTCAGTAGCGGAATCCTAAGAAAGCCAAAGTGTTTGCCAGATTTAGTGTCACCAGTGGTAAGCAAAGTTTCGTCTAGCACCAAACCCCCCGGCAACAGCATCAACAACAACAGCAGCAAGGTTGTCAGCAGGAACTTCGCCACTACTAAAGGAACTCCGAAAGCCTCTCCGATTCTGAAGAGGTTCCCATCACATCGCAGTCTCAACTCCGTAGCAGTCTCTCGCAAAACGCTAGGCACTTCGGGATCAAAAAACCCTCCAGCCGCAGGACAGCCAATCACATCTGGGCATCATTCGCCACTGAAATCTTCTACATCGGTATCAAGACTGGATGGAATCAGCTTAAAGACGAAGGCAAGGACATATGGATTTACAGATAAATTGAACCAAAATTGTAAATCGTCCAAACATAAATCCGATCGGGGCTCGAAGAAGCGCATTTCGAACAGGGTCTTGGATTCTATTGTATTACGAAAATCTAGGAAGAAAAACACTCTAATCGGTCAACGAGATGTAACTTATCACCCAGCGGCTAAAAGGAATTTAACCGAGATTAACCTTTATCCACAAAGAGATGCAACGAAGCAGCAGCAGCAACAGTCTATGATGCAAGAACTACAAACTCACTCAGAAAGATTAACACTAGTAAATATGTCCCTTGAAGCTCATATCGTTGAACTATCAAAATCCCATTCAGAGATGTCACAACTACGCGACAATCCCCTTTCTTCGGCCAATGAGGAACACCAACAGGACTCTCAACGGCTGCATAGCTCAGCATCAGCATCAAAAACGCTTCCAAATAATCATGAAGCTGATGGAACTCCAGGCGTTACTCCGGATTGGAATAAGCATTCATCTAGTGAAATATCTGTCGCCTGTCTGCAGGACAAATCGATTGAAAAAACCCACTACTCGACAACCCGTCAAGGACCGACCGATCTCCAATCGCAACTTACTGAACTTCACTCAGACAATGAACGTCTTTTAAAGAAGAAAGATGTACATTTTCAATCATTATGTCGTCAAACTGAGAAACTCGAAGACTCTCGCCCTCGAATAGGTACACTACAAAAGTTACCATTTCGAAAATCTAGCCAATCTATCGATACTGGAACAACGAAACGTGAACGGAAACTTTCAAATATACTAAAAAATGCGCCAGAAGAATTGAACTCAGAACTAAATGAACTCCGACAAGCCGATCTAGTCGAAAGAAACATCAATCATCTCAATCGGTGGCAGCTCACTCAGCAACTGGCACAACATTTTTGGAAACGATGGGCTACAGAATATATATCTAGACTACAACAACGCCCCAAATGGTTACAGATCCAACCAAACGTGAAAACAGGAGATTTAGTGTTAGTAAAGGATGATCGCTTATCGCCACTTAATTGGCCATTAGGCCGTGTGGTCAACGTACACCCAGGACCTGACGGCCTAGTACGCACAGCAGACATAAAAATGAAGGACTCAATAAATCGGCGACCAGTAACCAAATTAGCTCTTCTCCCCATAAATAACAGTGAACAGAATACAGCTCCATAATAATAATAATAATCCTCCCATCTAACGATTTTGCAAGTGACACAAACATCTCAAATCATCAAACTAAATCAGGGAACTAGGCTTTAAGCAACTACAAAATACCAAATCATAGATCCAAACCAACTTTAAACAATTTCGAAAACTCACTCTAATATCGACTAGAAAAAACCGTTAACGAAATCGTCAGGAAGCAATCTCCTTCACCTCGTTCATTTCCCGAGCACCGTGCAAGGAATCAACAAGTTTTATTTTATTATTTATTATTTTAATAGTTATCATTATTTTAAAAATGGATTATTTGTGGATTGATGACGTGCCCAAACTATCAACACCGCCGAGACCGGGACCAATCAAGAAAAAATTAAAATCGGCCCCAACCTCACCTCAGCGGCCGTGCAGCAGAAAACCTTTTGAAGCCACAGCATGCGGCCCAGAAATTCGGCGACGGACGCAACCCCAAAAAGTCCCAACATCAAAGGCCAGGACTACATCAAAGGCTACGAAACCTACCCCACGAAGAAGAAAAATCACCCTGGACGAATATCGGACACGCCGCAGCCAACCACCGCCCAATGTGATAGTGGAACCCGCCTTATGGGAGAAAATTAAGGCCCTTCCACTACCATGGACAAAAATTCTAAGCGCCAAAAAATCATATCGCACGGAGTTCGAGGGAAAAATCCTAAGATTCACCCTGAACAAGGAAAGAACGTGCAAGGTGGTACTTCATCCCCCAGGGAAACCCCTTCAGCAAGGGCACTCCACCAACGGACTTAAAAAAGAGCAAAACAAAACCCAAGAACTAAATTTTAAAGTAAAGCAAAAAAAAACCAAAAAAAACTAAAATGTGAAGTAAAATAAAAAAAAAAATAGTTAAACTTTGATTTTTATTAAACAAAAAATCTATATTAACAACAATGTTTTGCACTTCAATATTAAAGCTGACGCTTTAAGGCCCCGGAGGATGTTCAATCTCATCAAGCCTTTCCTAAAATATAAATATTAGTTGAAGAATAAAGCGTATAAACATACTTATCATTGAAAACGTTCCACGCATCCATAAATTGTCCCCCAAGTAAAAACAATAATAAATTTGATGGTCGGCTGCATCCATCCTAAAACGAAAATTAATTTACCACAAAGTATCAGTTCTTACCAAACAAATTTACTCACCTGACAACACTGAAGATCCACCACAGCATAACCAAGAGCGCCTACCAGGAACCTGAAAAAATACATATTAAATTAAAATAAAACTCAATAAAATCAAATATCAAAATACTTACCTCACAGCTGATAGAAATGTCAGTTTCCAAGCTTAACACTACTACATACACAGACAAACAACGCAAACTGGAAAGCGGCTTCTGAAGCTCCCCACCAGGTTCCACTGACGCAGCACAGTTCCCGAAGCTCCCCACCAGGTTCCACTGACGCATTACAGTGGAGCAAATAAATATCGGAGCGCGTTGCCCAAAAGCTTCAGATCACTCTTGATCTTCTATACGCTCATGAGGTAGAAGTCTAGCGATCTCAACTTGGTCACATTAGACGTTTCTGAGCTAATGTGAATTTCTTATTATATTAGCCGCATTGAGCTAATATAAATTCTTGGTTACATTAGTTGCCCTGAGGCTAATGTAAATAGCTATCATCAAATCTATCGATCTCAATTTGGTCACATTAGACGTTTCTGAGCTAATGTGAATTTCTTATTATATTAGCCGCATTGAGCTAATATAAATTCTTGGTTGCATTAGTTGCCCTGAGGCTAATGCAAATATCAAATAAATTAATAAATCAATTTAAATTCCAGCAAGGTTCCGCACCACAGTCAGGGATATCTACAGTCACGACCATCCAAGTTCAAAGGAATATCAACTATACAGGGAGAAAGCTTTTGCAACAACCAAAGGTTCCACAGACACGACTGTCCGAAATTAGAAGAGCAGAGTTAAAGTTTGTAAATTTAAAATCGAAAGATTGAATTGTATTAATAATTTTAGTTAGTAAGTTTAATTGAAGAAGATTATAATAAATTGTTAAATATTGAATTATCAATGCAGTCTTTTTCTCTAACGTCTCATTCATTCACTGAGTTTTTATAAAGAGGCTATCGAAGCCCTAAACATTTTGGTCCTTCGAGCCGGATATAGTCAAGATTCCGGTATAATAAATATACTCAGTGATTTTGATGTGACTTAGAGAACTGCCTGCATCGTCAAGGTCTTAATCAGAGTTTATTGTCGAACTATCGCTGAATCCAATCATGGATAAACTTATAAAAAAGCAAGAATTATTAGTCGAGGATCTACAAAACTCCCTCAGAAATTACGGAAAGGACTCGAAAACACGGAAGACGACCCAGTATCTTAAAAGGCGTCTTGTTCGGGTGAATTCGTTGTGGGAACAAATTTCAATTAATCATTCTACCTTGTTAGATGCGGCTGCAGAGGAAAAACCCATCGAAGCCGTAGCTGACTATGTATCAGGACCAACCTTCATGGAAACAGAGGAAGTCTACCTGCTTCACGTGGGTGAATTGGAAGACCTGATATCATCAGCAGAAGCTTCGAGAAACAACCCTCCTATACAAAATTGTGGTCCATCGGGTTCCCCTGGATCAAACGCAAATATTGATCCAGGAGAAAATACTTCGCTAAAACTCCCTCGTATTTCACTACCAAGTTTTTCCGGAAACTATGCCGAGTGGACGTCATTCCACGATCTTTTTGTAGCCCTCATACATAATAAAAGAAACTTGTCTAATGCCGAAAAACTACATTACTTGAAGGCAAGTACCCATGGTGAGGCTGCGCGACTCATTCAAGGCTTCGCAATCACCGACCTCAATTATGAGACAGCTTGGAATATTTTGAAGGAACGGTTTGACAATAAAAGAATGTTAGTACACGTTCAACTCGATAAATTGTTTAACCAGGCCCAAGCTAGCGAAAACGCCGATTCAGTTAAAAAATTACTCGACACTACCACGGAAAGTGTCCAAAATCTACAAAATCTAGATATACAAGATATCTTTGATCTAATGTTAATTTATATCGTGACTAGGAAATTGCCTAGAGACTCCTTGCAGCTCTGGGAACAACAAATCGCCAGTGATAATAAGCTACCTTCTTTCGACACTCTAAAGCAATTCCTAGAAACTCGCTTTCGTACACTGGAGGCTATCGATTCAACTAAATCAAACCCAATTAGAAGCATCCAGCAAAGCAAATCTATCCCTAGAATTCAGTCATTCGTCGTTAATCAAACTTCTACATGTGCGCATTGTGGAACGGACCATTCACTGAGGAATTGTCCACAGTTCATCGCGCTTCCTCTCACCGAAAGGAACGTCATCGTGCGACATAGTGGTCTATGTATTAACTGCCTAGGACGCGGACATCATGCTTCAGCCTGTCCTAGTAAACATACCTGCATCCATTGCAAAAAAAGACACCATTCGCTTCTACATGTTAATCCCACCATGCCGACATCTCCAAATCCCACAAACTCTGAGGCAAGCTCGAACCATACGAGTCTCCATTCACTCGATTCTACTACTACAGCTCAAACTGCTATACCGCAAGGCCAGATAAACGCGCTGCATTCTTCATCACATAAAGAAGCCCTTCTCTATACAGCCCTCATAACATTGCAAGGAACGCATGGTATACAGCGAACGTTCAGAGCACTCCTTGACCCAGGCTCACAGTCATCATTTATATCGGAACTCGCCGTTCAAACATTAGCGTTGCCCAAAAGGCGTATCACCGCTCCAATATTTGGAGTAGGACAAGCCGAAGTTGGGACAGCTGAGACCATGGTGGAAACAGCTCTAGTAGTTCCATCACACAACTTTACGATGGATGTGACAGCGTTAGTGTTCAAGAATTTAACCAATCCATTGCCATCTCAACCTATCACGTCAACCCAGTGGAATCATGTACAAGGGCTCAAGCTGGCTGATCCTACATTTAATCTTCCAGGCCGCATCGACGTCATTCTTGGTGCAGATATTTATGGATCGCTCCTCCTACCCGACATTCGCAGAGGTCTGAAAGGTCAACCTACCGCGCAAAATACGATCCTTGGCTGGATATTAAGTGGAGAAGCATCTAAAGAAGACAGCAACTCGACCCCGATCAACTCTTTTACATCAATATTGTCTTTAACCAGTTTCAGTCAACAAACCCAGAAATTTCAATGTGTTGAAGAAGTCCCCACAACAGCAGAACTTAGACGTGAACAACAGGGCATTCCACTCACGGACAGTCCGTCCAACATCAGAAATCGGCTAACGTCTACACACAAGCCAGGATTTAGTCAGCAATTAGTTCGCCAGAAGCACATCGAGACTGCTCCTGTTCATCCTCAATCAAAACTCTACTCAACACCAAAGAATAGTCCCACGCAGAATTCAACGCCCACAACGGAAACCAGTGCAAAGAATCCGCTCCGTAAGCCAAAACCTATTCGTACACCTCTCAGTAGCGGAATCCTAAGAAAGCCAAAGTGTTTGCCAGATTTAGTGTCACCAGTGGTAAGCAAAGTTTCGTCTAGCACCAAACCCCCCGGCAACAGCATCAACAACAACAGCAGCAAGGTTGTCAGCAGGAACTTCGCCACTACTAAAGGAACTCCGAAAGCCTCTCCGATTCTGAAGAGGTTCCCATCACATCGCAGTCTCAACTCCGTAGCAGTCTCTCGCAAAACGCTAGGCACTTCGGGATCAAAAAACCCTCCAGCCGCAGGACAGCCAATCACATCTGGGCATCATTCGCCACTGAAATCTTCTACATCGGTATCAAGACTGGATGGAATCAGCTTAAAGACGAAGGCAAGGACATATGGATTTACAGATAAATTGAACCAAAATTGTAAATCGTCCAAACATAAATCCGATCGGGGCTCGAAGAAGCGCATTTCGAACAGGGTCTTGGATTCTATTGTATTACGAAAATCTAGGAAGAAAAACACTCTAATCGGTCAACGAGATGTAACTTATCACCCAGCGGCTAAAAGGAATTTAACCGAGATTAACCTTTATCCACAAAGAGATGCAACGAAGCAGCAGCAGCAACAGTCTATGATGCAAGAACTACAAACTCACTCAGAAAGATTAACACTAGTAAATATGTCCCTTGAAGCTCATATCGTTGAACTATCAAAATCCCATTCAGAGATGTCACAACTACGCGACAATCCCCTTTCTTCGGCCAATGAGGAACACCAACAGGACTCTCAACGGCTGCATAGCTCAGCATCAGCATCAAAAACGCTTCCAAATAATCATGAAGCTGATGGAACTCCAGGCGTTACTCCGGATTGGAATAAGCATTCATCTAGTGAAATATCTGTCGCCTGTCTGCAGGACAAATCGATTGAAAAACCCCACTACTCGACAACCCGTCAAGGACCGACCGATCTCCAATCGCAACTTACTGAACTTCACTCAGACAATGAACGTCTTTTAAAGAAGAAAGATGTACATTTTCAATCATTATGTCGTCAAACTGAGAAACTCGAAGACTCTCGCCCTCGAATAGGTACACTACAAAAGTTACCATTTCGAAAATCTAGCCAATCTATCGATACTGGAACAACGAAACGTGAACGGAAACTTTCAAATATACTAAAAAATGCGCCAGAAGAATTGAACTCAGAACTAAATGAACTCCGACAAGCCGATCTAGTCGAAAGAAACATCAATCATCTCAATCGGTGGCAGCTCACTCAGCAACTGGCACAACATTTTTGGAAACGATGGGCTACAGAATATATATCTAGACTACAACAACGCCCCAAATGGTTACAGATCCAACCAAACGTGAAAACAGGAGATTTAGTGTTAGTAAAGGATGATCGCTTATCGCCACTTAATTGGCCATTAGGCCGTGTGGTCAACGTACACCCAGGACCTGACGGCCTAGTACGCACAGCAGACATAAAAATGAAGGACTCAATAAATCGGCGACCAGTAACCAAATTAGCTCTTCTCCCCATAAATAACAGTGAACAGAATACAGCTCCATAATAATAATAATAATCCTCCCATCTAACGATTTTGCAAGTGACACAAACATCTCAAATCATCAACTATTAACTCTGCAAAGTTACGTGTCCGATCAGTGATCCTCACTGAACAAATATACTACACGGGAGTCTATTCCATCCATCCGTGTTATGAAAAAAACGTGTTTTCATTATTTTTCATATATGTATTTAACAATAATATCATTTTAAACAGCAATATAACTTTTGTATAACTGTTATTACATAATATTGTTTAACATAAATGGTAAATGTTTTAAAAATTTATGAAGTTTGAAAATGCATCTGTCAAACATCATTCGCTTTGACTGCATTCGAAAATTTACCAGCTGCTCAGAATTGGCAGCACATCATTCCAAAAATAAAGCCGCTGCAGCCGGGAATATATGCCCTGCAGCCGATACTGCGATTCTGCTTATTCTGCGTTGCTGGCTAATTTTCGAATACAGCCAAAGCGAATGATATTTATATACTGGAAAACTAAATGGAGTGTGCACGTTATTAGAACAAAAATTGTAAAATCTTTACTGTATTTACCATGTCGCCATCATATTTATGAACTAGTCCTGCGAGGTGTGTTTGAAATAGAATTTCCTGGTACCTATGGTAAAGGTGTTCCTTTATTCAAGAGATTGGAATTATATTGGAACGACATAAGCAAAAATGAGTATAAAACATTGCTAGAAAATGCCAAATTGAAAGAAATTCTAATTGAAAGATGAGTTCACAGATTTTTGCAACGAACAATTAAAGAAACCAATTTGCAGAGATGACAATCGATAATTATTAGAGTTAACCACAATTGCTGCGGGCTCATGCTCTAATAGTCAAATTTCGTGCTCCAGGTCCAATGCATCATGCTCGTTGGATCTCAAAAGCACTATATTGTATAAAAATATATTAATTCAGAGATGAGTTTAAATTAACTGTTTTAGAAGAGGAGAAGAAAAAGCTAATGTTTGTGTTTTTATCATTCGCTTTTACGTGAGGGCTTGGTTTAAATGTCCCATAGCGCCAGAAGCAGCATACCAGGACTATTGCTTCTTACAAAATATTAGGAATATCGAAATGTTAATTTTCACAAATTGCTATTAAGAAAATGAGTAACCATTTGTGGTATTTAGCAGACGAAAACGTTGGTGTAGCATTTTTCGATGAAAATATTCCATTGGAAATCAAACATAAAATGAGTAACAGATTAAAGCATTTTATTACCACTGATGAAAAAAAAGGAAGATCATGATGTCTATGCAGATAATGATGTTGAGCCAGATAAAATATCTAGGGAATTAGTTAAACGTATTCCATTAAAACTTGAAGAAATTCAGGAATTTATAAGAAACCCGTAAAATACACAATACTACGATGAACACATTCGATTTTTTCAACGGTTTAACATTTCAACGGATTTCCTATATCTCCCACCAGATAAATGGAGTTATAATATTAATTATAATCAAGCATTCACCCTTCTTCATGAATTAAGAACTGTTAACGACACAGCTGAAAGAAGTGTGAAGTTATTCGAAGAATATAATAAAGTATTGAGTAAAGACGAACACAATAAACAAAACTTATTACAAATTCTAATTGATTACAAAAAAAAATGCGTTATTAAAGCAACTACTGCCTGAGTAATTTCAATTTTAATAATTTTGTTTGTATTTTGTATATTACACTATTGAAGTACAGTTTATGCCTTTTATTAGCTATAATATTCATCGTACAAAAACGTTATAACCCGATTTGAACTGGTAAATTTACGTTGAATAAGTTAACTATGTTAAATTAGCTTTCGTAAATTTATATTGTTGTTTCAACTGATATTATTGTTAAATATTATAAAATATGATAAAAACACGCTTTTTCATAACACGCATGGATGTTGTAGAGTCCCGTGTAGATTGTTTGCTAAGTGAGGATCACTGATCGTACACGTATCTATGCACGATCAAAGATTAACAGAAAAGCACAATGCGAAGGCTGCGGTAATTAGTGGGCCCTAGTGCAGTTTCTCTTTGAACTGATTTTTTTTTCCTTATAAAGACTGTGCTTTTTATTTCATAGCTTTATTATTTGTAAACTGATCTTTATGATTTTGATCATTTTAGAAAGGAAATAATCTGTAGAAAGGGTAAAAAATATTAATTGACCCTTTTAGGGTTGATAAAATGGTAATAAGGGTTGAACAAAGTGAAAAAGGTAAAAAATCATCATTTTTTAAGATTTCGTTCGCCATGAGCGACCTCTAAATCTTTTCCGATTTGCCTAAAATTTTAAATTTCTTAGTTTTTTGCCTATTCGCATATTTCTAGGGGGTGAGACTTAGAATTTTAGCAATTTTTTTTCTCTCCATACAAGAGAGGGCCACCCTAATATATATATATATATATATATATATATATATATATATATATATACTAGCTGGGACCCGGTGCGCCTACGCTGCACCCATAAAGGCCGTGACACAATGGCGACTTCGGCTTCGGCTTCGAAAGCGACGTTGAAGCGCTGAAGCGCTGAATTAAGAATCGACACCGAAGCCGAAGCCAAGTGTAACACAATAACGGCATTCGTCTTCGTCTTGCAAATCGCGGAAAATTTGTTACATTAAATAAACTTTGTTAAATTATAATGGAAAATAAACGGGAGGAAGTTATTAAATTAATGGGAGTAGCAACATATGTTTATTTAAAATTAAAAAAAAAACCAAAAACAAAAAAATAGGCGATTCTGGTCAGGAGAAATTTTTCTGCAAAGGAAGGGACATGGGTTCTATGAAACTACCTATCAACAAATAAACTCTAGTGATCATGAAATGTTTTTGAAAACCTTTAGAATGAGTGTTAGTTGCTTTAATAACTTGCTGGCGCGTTAAATTTGAATTACCGGACAGCCCACTTCGATTTTCCAAATAAATTTCAACCGACGCCGCTTCGAATATCAAATATCATTTGATTGAGGCTTCGGCTTCGAAATCGAATCCGAAGCCGAAGCTGCCATTGTGTTAATAAGTACTGCCACGCTTACATTTGATTTTGACAGGCATCGGCTTCGAAATCGAAGCCGAAGCCGAAGCCAGCATTGTGTCACGGCCTTAAGTCAATAGTAAACAATAAAAACCATCCACTGACTTAATATTTTTCGAGATATGAGTTTTACACAGATGAAATGCCTCAAAGAACATGGGTCTTGCGTCGGCCGCCGGGAATCGGTATATTGAGTCTACTACATTGCTTATTGTATTCTACTTATCATACCCTTCAATTTGATACCCATGTTGAGGGGGTTGTGAAGAAAGTGGTAATCCGGCCTCTTTAGACGGCCGCCATGGATCTAAAGATATATTTTGAATACTACATTGCTTATTGTATTCTACTTATCATACCCTTTCATTTGATACCCATGTTGAGGTGGTTGTGAAGAAAGTGGTAATTCGGCCTCTTGAGACAGCCGCCATGGATCTAAAGATATATTTTGTATACTACATTGCTTATTGTATTCTACTTATCATACCCTTTCATTCGATACCCATGTCGAGGTGGTTGTGAAGAAAGTGGTACCCCGCCCTCTTGAGACGGCCGCCATGGATCTAAAGATATATTTTGTATACTACATTGCTTATTGTATTGTACTTAACATACCCTTTCATTTGATACCCATGTTGAGGTGGTTGTGAAGAAAGTGGTAATCCGGCCTCTTGAGACGGCCGCCATGGATTTAAAGATATATTTTGTATACTACATTGCTTATTGTATTCTACTTATCATACCCTTTCATTCGATACCCATGTCGAGGTGGTTGTGAAGAAAGTGGTACCCCGCCCTCTTGAGACGGCCGCCATGGATCTAAAGATATATTTTGTATACTACATTGCTTATTGTATTCTACTTATCATAGCCTTTCATTTGATACCCATGTTGAGGTGGTTGTGAAGAAAATGGTAATCCGGCCTCTTGAGACGGCCGCCATGGATCTAAAGATATATTTTGTATACTACATTGCTTATTGTATTCTACTTATCATACCCTTTCATTTGATACCCATGTCGAGGTGGTTGTGAAGAAAGTGGTACCCCGCCCTCTTGAGACGGCCGCCATGGATCTATAGATATATTTTGTATACTACATTGCTTATTGTATTCTACTTAACATACCCTTTCATTTGATACCCATGTTGAGGTGGTTGTGAAGAAAGTGGTAATCCGGCCTCTTGAGACGGCCGCCATGGATTTAAAGATATATTTTGTATACTACATTGCTTATTGTATTCTACTTATCATACCCTTTCATTTGATACCCATGTCGAGGTGGTTGTGAAGAAAGTGGTACCCCGCCCTCTTGAGACGGCCGCCATGGATCTAAAGATATATTTTGTATACTACATTGCTTATTATATTCTACTTAACATACCCTTTCATTTGATACCCATGTTGAGGTGGTTGTGAAGAAAGTGGTAATCCGGCCTCTTGAGACGGCCGCCATGGATCTAAAGATATATTTTGTATACTACATTGCTTATTGTATTCTACTTATCATACCCTTTCATTTGATACCCATGTCGAGGTGGTTGTGAAGAAAGTGGTACCCCGCCCTCTTGAGACGGCCGCCATGGATCTAAAGATATATTTTGTATACTACATTGCTTATTATATTCTACTTAACATACCCTTTCATTTGATACCCATGTTGAGGTGGTTGTGAAGAAAGTGGTAATCCGGCCTCTTGAGACGGCCGCCATGGATCTATAGATATATTTTGTATACTACATTGCTTATTGTATTCTACTTAACATACCCTTTCATTTGATACCCATGTTGAGGTGGTTGTGAAGAAAGTGGTAATCCGGCCTCTTGAGACGGCCGCCATGGATTTAAAGATATATTTTGTATACTACATTGCTTATTGTATTCTACTTATCATACCCTTTCATTTGATACCCATGTCGAGGTGGTTGTGAAGAAAGTGGTACCCCGCCCTCTTGAGACGGCCGCCATGGATCTAAAGATATATTTTGTATACTACATTGCTTATTATATTCTCCTTAATATACCCTTTCATTTGATACCCATGTTGAGGTGGTTGTGAAGAAAGTGGTACCCCGCCCTCTTGAGACGGCCGCCATGGATCTAAAGATATATTTTGTATACTACATTGCTTATTGTATTCTACTTATCATACCCTTTCATTTGATACCCATGTCGAGGTGGTTGTGAAGAAAGTGGTACACCGCCCTCTTGAGACGGCCGCCATGGATCATTTTAGTTTCAATAGCGTCATGGCCTACCTATTGTTTGACAGCTGCGTAAATTTGAAATTTTCATTAAATGTAATGATTCAATTTAATGACAATTTTACATTTGTCAAACAATAGGTAGGCCATGAAGCTATTGAAACTAAAATGAAGTGAAAATTCCTAAAATTACCATTTTTGTTTGGATTTTGCAGCTGTTTTTTTGGTTAAAGGTATAAAAAATAGCCTACGACCTATTCTCAGACCTACCAAATATACACCAAAAATTTCATGCAAATTGGTCAACCCGTTTCGGAGGAGTACGGTAACAAACACTGTGACACGAGATTTTTATAGATATAGATATATATATATATATATATATATATATATATATATATATATATATATATATATATATACATATATGGGCCATTCTTTGTGAAACAGCCCACACGCTCTGACCACTTGTGGTTATAAGATACAAATGTGTAGATGGACTCAAAATTTTCGTTGAAGTGCCTACTTTTTGATTTTGAGTGGCAAGAGTTTTGATTTTTACAAATTTGGGGTTTTCCGCCCACTTCTTTGGCGAAGGATTTTGAGAAAAAAATTTAAATCTTGAATAAAATTCGTGTGTACGGTTTTTTTTGAATGGCGACAGTGGCGTCTATTTCCTTGTAAAAAACTGAAAAATTTTGTCTTTTGTAAAATTTTCAAAAACCTTAACCTTCCTTTGCAAAAGTGGGTCCAAAAAATGATCAATAATTGAATTTTAGAAAAATTTTTACCGGATAACAAAGCATCCTAAGAAAAAATTTTATAGAACAAGAAATGTTTACAATTAATCCAACAATATGTGTGATTTTTTCAGAATTTTTCAGATTTTTCGAGTAAATTTTTTTGGCAATTTTCGAAAATTTTAAAAAAATTTACAAATTTTCTTTGGCAAATTCTTAGTAATTTATGTTACATCAATTGGTTTTCTAAAGTTGATGCTTTTCGAGTAAAAAATGATATAACAAAAAACGATTAAAAAAGTTGATCCTTTTCGATTAAAAAATGATATAACAAATAAAGAAAACTATGATTTAAAGACTCAAAGCTGACACCCTATTTTTGTATTTCTCCCTAGAATTAACCTATAAGATAACAATTTCTTCTATTTTATCATAGTTTTCTATATATGTACAGTAGAAATCGGTTAACACGAAAACGTGGGGACAGGCCAATACCATGTTTCCATCGCACTCGAAATCTTCCGATTTCGGCGAAAATGAGGATTTCGGACGAAATCTCGTTTGAAATCTCATGTTTTAGCATATAAAATGAAATCGCCTTTCGGAGGAAATTTCAATGAAATCTCAATCGAAATCTTGCTAATGACTATTCAGCCTATTCAGCAAATGTACTCAGCTTGGGGAAATTTCTCAGCTGTAAAAAATTTTGACAGTACGAATTTGTTATTTTTAAATTTTCTTTCTTTAAAGTTTAAAATGGAGCTTAAATGAATGTTTATATTTTTTCCTTATTTTACAGCCTATTTTTTCCAAATTCCTCAGTTTAGTTGATATAATTTGGTTTTTATAATTTGATGTGCAAGTTTGTCATGACAAACGAAAACATATCTCAAAGGCAACGGTTAATACGAAATTCGGATGCCGCGAAAACCTTAGCCTATCCCCACGTTTTCGTTTTAACCGAGTTCCACTGTATATAGAAAACTATGATTTAAAAAAATGGTCAAATTTTGGATTCTTGGATATGGTAGGCCTCAAAGTTGAAACCCCATTTTTTCTCCCCTTCTCCCCTTTTTATGAATATTTCACTCTTCCATTTTTCAATGTTAGTCATTTTCTATCGAATTGCAGTGTTTCTATGAAATTGTTGTTTAATATATTCAAGTATTCATACAAAATTTTTAATCAAAATCAGTGTTTTGGTATCCACGATTCTATAAGGTTGAAAAACCAAAAAATTTCTTGAATGAAATTAAAAATCGTACTTGGTGAAGTTTTTCGTTATTAGTGATTTATTCGTATATGTAATTAAAACTATTGTGGTGTAAAAAATATTTGATTTTATGATTGATAAAGTGTGTCGAATACATATCATTCAGACAGATGTGTGAATCCGTTCAAGAAAGATGGTGAACGAAGGCATACAGGAAAAAGAAAAGATCTTAGAACAATTTCTTCTAATATTTCTAAGAAATTTCCTAAATTGTCAATACATTCTGAGGTATGTATTGACTGTAGGAGGAGGGCAAAGATTGAGTTTGAATCTGAAAGTAGGGATAATAAAGACATAATTACAAGTTTTCAATGTGGCGATAACACAAATGATTCAAAGATTATGTCGGAAATTTTAACGGAAGAAGTTGGTGAAGTTCGATCAGCTAGAGAAATAGATTTGGGGGAAAGGTTGAATGGCCTAAAGGAACAATTTAAATCCTTACCATCGCATGATCCTTTAAAAGTACGGATTCTTACAATAGCTCCATCATCTTGGAGTTGCAGAAAAATAGAGTCGGAATTTCGAACTTCTCGACATTTAGTTAGAACATCGAAAAAACTAAAAGAAAGTGAAGGTGTTTTAGGTGAAACAACTATGAAGTGTGGTAATGTTTTACCCGATGAAACCACTAAGAATGTAATTGAATTTTATACCAGTGACTCAAATAGTAGAATAATGTCTGGGGTAAAAGATTGTGTTTCTTTGAAAGTAGATGGGGAACGTGAAAATGTGCAAAAGCGCTTAATTCTAATGAATTTAAAGGAATTACACATTTTATTTAAGAAATGTCATCCTAAAGTAAACATTAGCTTTAGCGCATTTGCTAAACTTAGGCCCAAAAACTGCATACTGTCTGGGGCTTCTGGTACGCATTCCGTTTGCGTATGTACAATACACCAGAACGTCAAATTAATGTTGGATACAATAAATGTAGCAAAAGTGACAGCAAATTCAGATATTATAATCACTTCTTATAAAGACTGTTTATCAGCAATGATTTGTAATCGTCCCACAGATAGCTGCCATCTTGATATTTGTTCAAAATGTCCCGGCACTGAAAAAATTGCCAAACATTTATCCATTCTATTGGGTGAATCATCGATTTCAGATGTTCAGTTTTCTACATGGACTGGAACAGACAGATCAACCTTGTTTACCCAAACACTGCCGGTAAACGACTTTATAATCGAAATATCTGAAAAATTAAATAAACTTTAACCTCATTCGTTTATTGCGAATCAGCAAAAAATGTTTGTAAATAATAAGAAAAAAGAGCTCCATGAGGGTGAGGCAATGGTGATGAGTAAGAATTCGTGAAGTGGCCCCCCATATTTTCGAGTTTGAAATAAATTAGGGGCCATCCATAAATTACGTCACACGAATTTCATGATTTTTTGACCCCCCCCCCCGTACTTGTCACAGCTGGTCACATTAGGGAGACCCCCCTCCCTAGTGTGACGTCACAGGTGATAGGGATAGGAAATTTGTTGAATTTCATAATTAATGCAAAATTATTTGTTTTCCAAATTGTAGTAATGAGATTAGTACCTAAAACAAAGAGACGCTCTGTAGGATAGAAAAATAATAGTACACAGATCACACAACCGCCATTGCGCGTGTGTCTGTCACCAGCTTTAACGCGAGTTTTTGCGGAACGTATCCTTCGCGTAATGAGCAGTATTACTATATTTAGATATATTAGATTTTGAAATGTGACGTAACAAAATGTAAGACCCCCCCACCCCTTGTCACAAAATGTCACACTTCGCCGACCCCCTCCCTCCCCCCTAACGTGTGACGTAATTTATGGATGGCCCCTTATTGAAATGAATGATTTTTGTTAGCCCTAAGTGTCAATAACAATGTGGTAAAATATTTTTTTTATATTGCAAATAATAACAATGTTATTAACAAATTAAGTTTTTTGTACTTTTTTCTTCAAAAAATCATATTTTGGGTTCTTTTTAACAGAAGTGGCTGAAATTTACACTAAATGAGAAAAAAGACAAAAATTTCCTGGAATTGCTTAATTCCAGGAAATTTTGCTCAATTCCAGGAAATTTTTGTCTTTTTTCTCATTTAGTTGCAATGGAGAAAGTGTGTTTTATTTAGTTTAGGCTTGAAGTCGATATGAGTTCAAGAACATGAGAAATTTTTAATTTGTTTATGAAAGTGTACCTATTTTTTTATTAACAATCATTTTTTTTTTGTTCAAAGTTCAGCCTTTTTTACATTCTTAGTGTAAATTTCAGCCACTTCTGTTAAAAAGAACCCAAAATATGATTTTTTGAAGAAAAAAGTACAAAAAACTTAATGTGTTAATAACATTGTTATTATTTGCAATATAAAAAAAATATTTTACCACGTTGTTATTGACACTTAGGGCTAACAAAAATCATTCATTTCAATAATTTATTTCAAACTCGAAAATATGGGGGGCCACTTCACGAATTCTTACTCTGATGTTTGATTTTTCAGAGAACTATGCTTATGCTTGTCAAGATGCATCTCAAGCTTTTCATTTCAATAATGATCAGTGCACAGTGTTTACGTGCATTTATTATTATAATGAAAAAGAGAAGATAAAGCACAAGAGCCTTGTATTTTTGTCCGATAGTACAAAACATGACACAGCTGCTGTTTACACTATTCAAACAATGCTGATTCCACTCATAAAAAACGACGTTAAAAATTTAAAAAAAATAATTTATGTCACTAACGGAGCCAAGCAGCACTTCAAAAACAGATTTCAAATATCCAATTTAATTCATCATATGGAAGTATTTCAAATCGAAGCAGAGTGCCATTTTAGTGCAACAGCTCACGGCAAAAGCTGTTATGGTGGTATTGGAGCAACATTTAAAAGGGAAGCTTACAGAGCCAGCCTTGTTGCTACAGCAAATAAATCCATTTTAAATGCTGAAGCTTTGTTAAATTGGAGTAAAAATCATTTTAAAAATATCCATGTTTCTTACTTCAGCAAACAAGATCACAATAGAATGACCAGAAAACTAAATCAAAGATTCAGTAATGCACCACCCGTTCCACAAATACTCAAAAATCATGCATTTCTTATAAATAGAAAAAACAATCAAAAACAAGTTATAATTAAAAGATATTCAAATGCTAAAATTGGATGTGAATGGCTTACCTGATAAAATATTATTTAAATATAGGTTTTCATTTAATGCTGGTAAAAATGAGGTAAGCTAATCTTTCTTAAAAATATTTCTGTTAATTACTTCTAGTAAGAAAAAAAAAAGAAGAAATTGTTATCTTATAGGTTAATTCTAGGGAGAAATACAAAAATAGGGTGTCAGCTTTGAGTCTTTTAAATCATAGTTTTCTATATTTGTTATATCATTTTTTAATCGAAAAGGATCAACTTTTTTAATCGTTTTTTGTTATATCATTTTTTACTCGAAAAGCATCAACTTTAGAAAACCAATTGATGTAACATAAATTACTTAGAATTTGCCAAAGAAAATTTGTAAATATTTTCAGAATTTTTGATTTTTTTTTTAAATTTTCGAAAATTGCCAAAAAAATTTACTCGAAAAATCTGAAAAATTCTGAAAAAAATCACACATATTCTTGGATGAATTGTAAACATTTCTTGTTCTATAAAATTTTTTCTTAGGATGCTTTGTTATCCGGTAAAAAATTTTCTAAAATTCAATTATTGATCATTTTTTCGACCCACTTTTGCAAAGGAAGGTTAAGGTTTTTGAAAATTTTACAAAAGACAAAATTATTTTTCAGTTTTTTACAAGGAAATAGACGCCACTGTCGCCATTCAAAAAAAAACCGAACACACGAATTTTATTCAAGATTTAAATTTTTTTCTCAAAATCCTTCTCGCCAAAGAAGTGGGCGGAACACCCCAAATTTGTAAAAATCAAAACTCTTCCCACTCAAAATATATATATATATATATATATATATATACTAGCATAAAACCCGCGTGCCTTGCAACGCCTTTAAATAAAAACTGTTTATTATGTGCAAAGTTTTCCTTCAAAAAAAAAAAAAAAAACAAACAAACAAAAAAGTCAGCTCATTATCCCTAAAAGGGTTTATTATAGTGCATATTTTTAATAAATATGGTAAACAAATTGCTGCGTATATCACCTCTGCTCAACAAATCTGCAAAATTTGAAGCAGAGATTGGCATGTTTATGTCCCTCATTTCACTGCGTTAGGGAATGAATTTCGAAAAATTGCTTCTTAGTGAATGTCCACGTCATTATAGAGGAGACACTGTCAAAATTAAAGCCCTTCAGCTCCATCGGTTTGGGTTAACCCCATTTAACCCACTTAGGGGATGAATTTCAAAAAATCGCTTCTTAGTGGATGTCCACGTCATTAAAGGGACGCACTGTCAAAATTTCAGCCCTATAGCTCCAGCGGTTTGGGTAAACCCTATTTCACCCCCTTAGGGGATGAATTTCGAAAAATCGCTCTATAGTGGATGTCCACGCCATTATAGGGATGCACTGTCAAAATTTCAGCCCTATATCTATAGCGGTTTGGAAAAACCCCATTTCACCCCCTTTGGGGATGAATTTCGAAAAATCGCTTTATAGTGGATGTCCACGGCATTATAGGGATGCACTGTCAAAATTTCAGCCCTATAAATTTAGCGGTTTGGAAAAACCCCATTTCACCCCCTTAGGGGATGAATTCCGAAAATCGCTTCTTAGTGAATGTCCACATCACTATAGGGATGCACTGTCAAAATTTCAGCCCTATAGCTCCAGCGGTTTGGGTAAACCCTATTTCACCCCCTTAGGGGATGAATTTCGAAAAATCGCTCTATAGTGGATGTCCACGCCATTATAGGGATGCACTGTCAAAATTTCAGCCCTATATCTATAGCGGTTTGGAAAAACCCCATTTCACCCCCTTAGGGGATGATTTTCGAAAAATCGCTTTATAGTGGATGTCCACGCCATTATAGGGATGCACTGTCAAAATTTCAGCCCTATAAATTTAGCGGTTTGGAAAAACCCCATTTCACCCCCTTAGGGGATGAATTCCGAAAAATCGCTTCTTAGTGAATGTCCACATCACTATAGGGATGCACTGTCAAAATTTCAGCCCTATAGCTCCAGCGGTTTGGGTAAACCCTATTTCACCCCCTTAGGGGATGAATTTCGAAAAATCGCTCTATAGTGGATGTCCACGCCATTATAGGGATGCACTGTCAAAATTTCAGCCCTATATCTATAGCGGTTGGAAAAACCCCATTTCACCCCCTTAGGGGATGAATTCCGAAAAATCGCTTCTTAGTGAATGTCCACATCACTATAGGGATGCACTGTCAAAATTTCAGCCCTATAGCTCCAGCGGTTTGGGTAAACCCCATTTCACTCCCTTAGGGGATGAGTTTGAAAAATCGCTTTAATAGTGAAAGACCACGCCATTATAGGGATGCACTGTCAAAATTACAGCCCTATAGCTTTAGCGGTTTGGGTAAACCCTATTTCACCCCCTTAGGGCATGAATTTCGAAAAATCGCTCTATAGTGGATGTCCACGCCATTATAGGGATGCACTGTCAAAATTTCAGCCCTATATCTATAGCGGTTTGGAAAAACCCCATTTCACCCTCTTAGGGGATGAATTTCGAAAAATCGCTTTATAGTGGATGTCCACGCCATTATAGGGATGCACTGTCAAAATTTCAGCCCTATATCTATAGCGGTTTGGAAAAACCCCATTTCCCCCCCTTAGGGGATGAATTTCGAAAAATCGCTTTATAGTGGATGTCCACGCCATTATAGGGATGCACTGTCAAAATTTCAGCCCTATAGCTATAGCGGTTTGGAAAAACCCCATTTCACCCCCTTAGGGGATGAATTTCGAAAAATCGCTTCTTAGTGGATGTCCACATCATTATAGGGATGCACTGTCAAAATTTCAGCCCTATAGCTCCAGCGGTTTGGGTTAACCCCATTTCACTCCCTTAGGGGATAAGTTTTGAAAAATCGCTTTAATAGTGGAAGACCACGCCATTATAGGGATGCACTGTCAAAATTACAGCCCTATACCTTTAGCGGTTTGGGTAAACCCTATTTCACCCCCTTAGGGGATGAATTTCGAAAAATCGCTCTATAGTGGATGTCCACGCCATTATAGGGATGCACTGTCAAAATTTCAGCCCTATATCTATAGCGGTTTGGAAAAAACCCATTTCACCCCCTTAGGGGATGAATTTCGAAAAATCGCTTTATAGTGGATGTCCACGCCATTATAGGGATGCACTGTCAAAATTCCAGCCCTATATCTATAGCGGTTTGGAAAAACCCCATTTCACCCCCTTAGGGGATGAATTTCGAAAAATCGCTTTATAGTGGATGTCCACGCCATTATAGGGATGCACTGTCAAAATTACAGCCTTATAGCTCCAGCGGTTTGGAAAAAACCCATTTCATCCCCTTAGGGGATGAATTTCGAAAAATCGCTTCTTAGTGGATGTCCACGCCATTATAGGGATGCACTGTCAAAATTTCAGCCCTATAGCTCCAGCGGTTTTGAGTTGACCCTATTTCACCCCCTTAGGCGATGAATTTCGAAAAATCGCTAGGGATGCACTGTCAAAAATTTCAGCCCTTTAGCTGTAGCGGTTTAGGTTGTGCGTTGTCTTTCAGTCAGTTACTTTTTATACAATAGAAAAAAAGTAAAGAAAATAAATCCCCTTACAACTTATTGAACCCCATTTCACCCCCTTCAACCCTTTTTTCTCCAAAAAAAAAATAGCCTATGTCCGTCTCCAAGGTCTAAACTATGTCTGTTGCAAATTTCATCAAAATCGGTCCAGCGGTTTAGGCGTGAAAGCGTAACATACAGACAGACAGACAGACAGACAGACAGACAGACAGACAGACAGACAGAGTTACTTTCGCATTTATAATATTAGTAAGGATATATATATATATATATATATATATATATATATATATATATATATATATATATATATATATATATATATATATATATGGGTAATTCCACGTCAAATCGGACAAAAAAATCACGACTATTTTTTTTATCGGTAAACGTATTTTTTTTCGTTAGTTCTAATCCCAAATCTACCAGAAATAACGTTGTTTTAACGAAATTGTCGTGTTAACGCTGGAAATTAATTAATAACAAATTATATCAAAATTCGCGGTTTTATTCAAACTAAATTTACTAAATGGCTTAAATTCATTAGGGAAAAAATATTTTCTACTTCTAGGGGATGTGTTTTGATAGACTGATACGATTATAAAATGTAATTACAAAACTATTTGTTTTTATTAGCTATTCAGTCACAATTTAGTCACAATTTAGTCACAAACTTCAAACATCAATTTCTCAAAAACACCCTCACCGATCTTGACGTTATTAGCGTCAAATTAAAGGGAAACTTTTTTATTTTAACATATAAAAAATCCACGGTATTGTTTTTTGATTTGTTTAAAAATAGCGCAAATTAAAATATGCGTTCTTTAAAATTAGCTTTTATTTTTTTGCAGCATTTTAGGTCCCTCCAGGACCCCCTTAGGAGCAAATAATGATTTTTCTGTTATTTTTTGCGGATAGTAGGGACTGTTACGAAAATTTTGAGGGGTCTACGAGCCCCCTACGACCATTTTTGGGGCCGCTGGAGCCTCTTTTAGTGCGTACTAAAAAACACCTGTAAATTGATATACTGAGCCCCCCAGGGGGGCTGTAATGAGGTTTTTTGGATTAATTACGAATTATTACAGGTAAATAAGCTAATTGCGTAATTAGGACATGGGTGTAGTGCATATGGGGGAGGTTTTAGGGGGGCAATCTCTTATTTTAAAGAACGCATATTTTAAATTGCGCTATTTTTAAAAAATCAAAAAACAATACCTACCGTGGATTTTTTATATGTTAAAATATAAACGTTTCCCTTTAATTTGACGCTAATAACGTCAAGATCGGTGAGGGTGTTTTTGAGAAATTGATGTTTGAAGTTTGTGACTAAATTGTGACTAAATTGTGACTGAATAGCTAATAAAAACAAATAGTTTTGTAATTACATTTTATAATCGTATCAGTCTATCAAAACACATCCCCTAGAAGTAGAAAATATTTTTTCCCTAATGAATTTAAGCCATTTAGTAAATTTAGTTTGAATAAAACCGCGATTTTTGATATAATTTGTTATTAATTAATTTCCAGCGTTAACACGACAATTTCGTTAAAACAACGTTATTTCTGGTAGATTTGGGATTAGAACTAACGAAAAAAAATACGTTTACCGATATAAAAAATAGTCGTGATTTTTTTGTCCGATTTGACGTGGAATTACCCATATATATATCTGGATTACCGCTTTCTTCACACCCCCGCATGGATATCAAATGAAAGGGTATGATAAGTAGAATACAATAAACAATAAAGTACACTCAATATACCATTAGATCCATGGCGGCCGTCTCAAGAGGGTGGATTTTCAATTTCCTCACAACTCCCTCGACGTGGGTATCAAATGAAAGGGTATGATAAGTAGAATACAATAAGGAATGTAGTATACTCAATATACCGATCCATTCTTTGAGGCACTTCATCTGTGTAAAATTCATATCTCGAAAAATACTGAGTGAGTGGATGGTGTTTATTGTTTACTATTGGCTTATGGGTGCAGCTAGGCGTACCGAGTCCCAGCTGGTATTTTTGATGAAGTGAAGGAACTACTTACAGATGCCAAAGATTTATTTATTAAGGATATTAGTTATGAATCCGATTCCGATACTGATTCGGAAAATAGTTATATTTTTTAGATCAATATTACAAGAAAGTATAATACACATATGTACAAGCACACTCACTTCGCCATCCTGGTCCCAAGCCCGGAGTCCTACTCATAAAAAAATAGGGGAGAGGAGGGGTGTGGGAGGTGCATCACCTCTTGAAAACCTCTTCTACAATAAAGGGGCACTAGACTAACTAACCTCATAACAAAAGAAATGGGCACTCGAAGACTTAAACTACAAGTACTTACTACTTAAGTATCGATTACTAATGCTTTTTTATATCCATATATAAATCATCTATTATTCTTTATTAATAATATTTCATAACCCCTACAAACATGGACAATTTTTCTTCCACAGCTAAACAGGGATATCCCTTATATAGCATAATATAAAAATCAACAGAATATAAAAATCAAGTTCCCGTCAATTACGGAATCAGATATTTATACATATCTACATATTTTTCTTTTGATTTGCAGGGTTTTTGAATTTAAGAAACACTTACCTCTATATTTTAAAATGAGATAGCAATTATGACAACTGCCAAATTTAAAAACGATATTTTCTTATCAGTTACGAAATCAGAGATATGAAAAATAATATATATGTACATATGAAAAATAATATATAATTGTACATTTATAAGGTGTTTTCAAAATTTATAACCTCTTACCTCCATATTTTGAAATGAGGCAGCAGTAATGACAGCTTCCAACACCAACCTGTTATTGTATAAATTGTCGTATTTTTGTATAATGACAACGAGGCTTAAGAGTATGAGCGCAACAAAACGGATTGAACTGCCAAATTGGTTTTCCCAGCATACATTTTGGACCTGACCGTTTATAATGTTTTACTTACACAGGAACTTCAGGAAAACAGCAACAATGCGCAGCCAATAAGAATTACTACCCGGACCCCATCCAAGACGGAAATAGTAACCCCAATTCATGCGATGGCCAATGGCAAAGCAGCTGGAAAAGATGGCATCCCGTCAGAATTGTTCAAAGCCGATTCAAGCCTCATAGCAGACGCCCTTCAGCCAATCCTCGAAATAGTATGGAACACCTGTACCTTTTCGGAGAATTGGACGGAACGTAGTCAAAATACCAAAAAATGGTTACCTAATAATATGCGACAACTGGAGAGGCATCTGTTTATTATCTACTGTGGGCAAAATTTTGTCCCATATATTACTATCTAGGATAAAAGAGGCAGTAGACCGAACGCTTAGGATGCAGCAGGCCAGGTTCAGGAAGAGCTTACAGTGAGCAGTGAACAGTGATGTATTGATCATATTAATACCTTGAGAATAATCGTGGAGCAGTCTACTGAATTTCGCCTTTCCTATTTCTTATAGTAATAAATGATATCCTTGTCGGCGCTCTAGGTGGTAGAACAGGCGGCGTACAATGGCGTTTGCTAGACCGCCTTAAGGATCTCGACTACGCGGAAGATCTCTGTTTGCTGGCCCACAGACACCAGGACTTCAAAACCATGTTAAACAATTTGGCAACGGAAAGTAGTCCAGCAGGCTTAAGGCTAAATCTGACTAAAACTAAAGAAATGTGGATAAATGCAAACACCATTGAACGGACAGCGCTGAATAACCGTGACGTGGAACTGGTAGATAAATTCTGCTACCTCGGTAGCATTATTACCGAAAATGGCGGGTCAAAAGAAGACGTCAGTTCCAGAATAAACTAGTTGGGATGTGAGTTTGAGCTCTTCGGTCCATACGATCAACTTCCCAGTATGATGAACGTAGACGGAATAAACTGTGTTCTTACAAAATAGTAATACGTTTAGCACTAGTGGGAAAAAGACTAGTATCAGAACTGGTGACAAAGTAATTTTGAGAGAAGCTAGTTCAAATAACTATAATAGTGGTTAATCTAAATTATTTTTTTAGAGAATTTGTTTTTTCCCGCACGTTAGCAAACAAATATTTCCTTCGTACTTCGTTCGCTACATGGGTGTTCGAATTCGTATTGAGCGTGTTGAAGCGCCGCTGATAAACTGGGAAGAGAATGACTTCATTTGGAAACTCCAAAGCTTTCCGGAGATGATATAGATTTTTTCAAATGTTGTGACATTCCGCGCATGTACCCCAGAAAAGCTCTTAAAAATGTTTTAAATCTCGGGCAAAGCTTTATTTAACGCCTCCTATCAAATCACTTGCTGCCATTGGATCATTTACAAATTATGAATGAAAAACACCCCCTTTTATACCTTTTTTTATTTGAAGGTTTTTGTATTTCACACATTTGCTAGAGAAATAATTTATACCATTTTCTACTAAAAAATTCGAAGTTTGTGTTTTTATCAATAGTAGTATTCAAGATTTTTGACGTTTTCCGCCAGTCACATGCCCGCTTTTGCTGGGAAGGTTGTTCTGCTTGCGACTGCGGAGAACTCTCGTGCTATAAATGAAAATGCTCATGTATTCAAACGAAATTTTTTCAGCGTTTTTTTAATTATTTTAAATTTAGGGCTGAAAAAAATTTCGCATAATCATAGTAAAATTATGCTTTTTATGATGAATAAACTGGCTTGGTTGAGCAGAGGTTTTACATGTATTTAAATACATTATCTTTATTCATTCGGCATGCGCGCATCCCTTCCCAAATTATTTTGTTGAGTTTTTTATGCGTTTGCTGCCGTTTTAACTAAAAAGAGGGGAAATGATAGAACAATATTTATAAAATTTGGTAATGAGGTGCGGAGAATAGTTCAAATTTTTTGTGTCACGGAGCTTGAAAACATCTATGCTTGTCAGACTTGACCAAAAATAACAAATCCCGTGATGAACCGCAATTTCCTGAAACTGCGTAGAAAACAATTGCCCGTAAAAAAGTGCTGATCTAAGGTTTGAAAAATTCATGATGTTTGTAAAGGATAACGAAATTTTTGCACCATTTTTATAAGTTGTCGGATTTTGACAACTGATATTTTGTTTGAAGTCTATCGCTGCAACTTCGTTTAGAGCGGGTCTCATTCCAGTGGGTTTATTAGATATTAGCAAAACTTATCAATTTAAGGTTTTTCTGACACTTATCTGAAGTTTTTTCATTTGAACAACAAAAGGCTCGACTGATTGTTATGAAATTTTTTTCAGGGCATTTTTTCGTTAATTATCTTCTTTCGGCACCTTAAAGAAGTCGATATAGGTTTTGAATCGCGCGGTAGGTATCAACAAAAAAACCATTCAACTGAATTTTATGAAAATCCTATCAGATCATATTTTGGTTAATATTTTTCTTTCGGCACCTCAATTAAGTCGATATCTTTTATGGTTCGCACGATACCGTGCAGGTACAAAAATCACTTATGTCGTTTAAATCAAAAAATGGGTCCACCGAATATTTTAAAACTCTTCAAATTATATTGTCGTTAATACGCTTCGAACGACATCTCAAGTAAGTCGATATCTTTTGTGGTTCGCACGATATCGTGCAGGTATAAAAATCACTTATGTCGTTGAAACCAAAAAACGGCTGGACCAAATTTTATAAAAATCTTTAAGATCATATTTCCGTTATTACGCTTCGAACGGCCACTCAAGTAAGTCGTTATCTTTTTGGGTTCGCGCGATATCCTGCAGGAAAAAATTACCACATACGTACGCACACACACACATACTTCCTCTCAAATTTTAAAATGCTCCTGGGACCTTGGAAAATGAAAATACGTTGAAAAATTCGATTTCGACTTTCGGACCGATTACAATAACTTCCCTACATTGGGAAGTTAATAAAAGACGGGGCGCATATGCATGCCTGTTCCGCATAGGGAGATCAACGGAAATCTCAACTAACACCAAATTGCAGCTGTTCAACTCCAACGTTCAGGCAGTTCTTTTGTACAGTTGCGAAACATGGAAAGTCACCCAATTCATCACAGGGCGCCTACAAGTCCTCATCAACAGATGCCTGCGTCGTACCCTAAAAATACGCTGGCAAGATAGAATTTCAAACGGAGAACTACGGCGCCGTGCCGGCCAAGAAAGGATAGACGACCGAATCAGGCGAAGGAAATAGAATTGGGTGTAAGCAAACACACGAAATTACATAATACTTCGAAACTTTTATTTCATTCTCCTATAGGCTTGCTCAATACATAGGTACTCTCGTTGAGCTTAGTTTCTAATTAATTTTTTTCTTTTCAGCAGTGAGAAAGCCATTATCCCTGTACAGAACCATTAAATACGTTTCCAATGTGTAGGCACTGTCTCCCAAAAGATGGCTGTTAATTGGTACGTCAAGCCCTTTTGTTTTTAATGCCTTCTGCAAAGGACTGTTACGCCACACTGACCCATCATGAATCCTACCAGGCCAACCAAAAAAGACATCGCGGAAGAATCACAAACCGCCTAAAAGGGCCACGTATTTTATTGAAGTCCTCAATAACTGATACCAATTCAGTAGAATTGGGCCACATAATAAAATGTCGATGCATGAGGATAATCGCTCTACACGTGTTCAAAACTGTTTTATATGCTGTAACCCTTGATAGGTCAAAAAGGTTGCCCACTTCTCTGTACGTGTTTTGGTTACTAAGAACCCACAAAGTGATGTACATAGCTTTTTCTAAGAGCTTTTGAGGACGACCCAAATGTTGTTTTGGTTACTTACTTTTAACCATTTCCACCAACCTCTGAAAGTTATCAAGGCTACTAAAACCGCTAATTAAAAAGTAGGTACGTCTCTAACCTACATTAAACGTTCCTTGGCGGCTTTGGAAGTGGTCATAGAAACAATCCTCCGACATCTTTCGAATCGCTTTCAAGTAGTTTTCTATTTTGGCTACCCCACTTTTCAGGCGTTTGAATTCCTTTTTTATTTATACCGCATTCAAAATTCTTTTCTTCCTTAAGCTCGGTAGTAATACCATAAAGGGTTTTCTTTGCGGGTTACCAATTTGCGCAGTTATTAAGTCGCAAAGAATTTTTTTTACATATTTCTTTAAAAATTGTTTCGCCATTTTCATGTTAATTTGTAGCTGTCACTGTCAGTCTATAATTCTTCTTCTTCTTTGCCACGTCACATTTTAACAACTCAGATATAACATTCATTCCCAATTTATCTTGGGCCTAATTTAATTAAGTTGTTCTCTACCTGCTTTTTAGTTCGCTCATTACAGAAAAACTTGATTCTATTAGGCCTAAGAATAATTTTGCTTCTGCCACTGCTCAAAAAGTTGGATCTGATACGGCCTGTACTCGACAAATTGTAAGAAGGGGAGTAAAAACAAATGCTCGCGCCAGAAGAACCCTGGCAAATGAGACTGTACATCGACTACTATGTATTTGAGATAACATCATCTTCAGATTTTAAGTAAAAATTTAAGTTCCCCTCCCCCAGCTTCCCTATTAAATATTCATGTGTTTCATTGGTTGCCCTAGCTCAGTAAAGGATCCAAGAATAATGTAAAATAGTCTTCTAACATTTCCGCAATAATATAAAACATTACTAGTAATCAAACTATAAACAGTTCACAATAAACTTTTCAAAACAAAAGACTAATTAGCCGCTTTAATTAATTTCGTTATGAGATTTAAACATTTCATAACAAGTTTCCTTTCTTAATTCATTTAATTTCCCTATGCAAAATAATTAAAATTAGCTTTCTTCTCTGCTTGAACTTGCATGTACAAAATCTACAACATGACGCTATTTGCCATTTTTTCAGTTGCATTCATACTTGTTTTAAGAAAATAGTCTTACATTGCACACATTTAAAATTACCAGATCTTGATCATCTTGTCAAATGATTATTAAATTTTCAACGAAATAAGGGAAAACATTCCCACATTCACTTCTAAAATACACAAGCCTTCAACAATCAAATTAGCAACTTGAAATTAGTTTTTAATACAAATTGACGTTTGAAGTGGGTGTTTGGCACACGGCCTTAGGAAGTTATTTGAAATAATTATTAAATGACATTAAAGAAATTCTTTTAAGTTATTTATAAGATTAGATAATGGATGGGTATTATTTAAAAAGTGGCGTAAATATGTATATAAAAATTCAGTTTTTAATGAACTATTCTTTATTACTAATTGAAAGTAAAAGGAAAGTATTGTTACGTTTTTACGGCTTAACGGATTCGTAGGATTAATTAAGGAATACACTTTTTAATTATCCAAACAAAACTTATTTATTACAAACCAAACACAATTTAAAAATAAACACAATTCTTAGAGTTCACTATAATCACTAGCAAATTTAATATTTCGCACTATTCAATTCTAATTATCGCTTTTTATTTCACTACTTTTCACTGTTCTCACTTTAAAACACTTGTATCGCCTTTATAATCAAAACTGACTCGATAGCGGCTGCCAGGCGCTTTTATATAGGCAGCTCCACCTTTGTCTACTTTCTGGAACCTTCGTTTTCTGGTTCCTTGTGGTATGTTCTTTTATTTCCTTAAGTTTCGACCAGCTTGAAGTTGTCTTCGCTTATCGCTCGTTAGTTTAGTACATAAATTCTTAGTTCAGACAACAACCGAAAATCGTTGATTCATCCTCTCGACAAACAGATGGCGCATAATCAACACATTGCCCCCTTCTTAGGACTGTTCGTCCCGAACAGTTGTCCATCCTGGATCCGGCTAATGATATGGGCACAGCCTGTCTATGTGCACAATCTTCTTCCTTGTTTTGGGTCCTTGTTGAATCCTGTAGACCACATCGTTGATCCGTGTTAGGATTTTATAGGGCCCCTCCCACTGACGCTGAAGTTTCGGAGACTTGCCTTTCCGTCTTCGAGGGTTGAACAGCCAAACGAGGTCACCTTCCTGGAATCCGCTACAGTTTGCTCGGAGGTCGTACCTTGGTTTCATCCTGTCACTGGCCGTCTTAGCATTCTCCCTTGAGATTTTGTCAACTGAGGCTCCAACGTGGTGTTGTCTTATTTCTCCTTTTGCTCTTACTCGAGGACCCTTGCTGCCGGCACAAGCTGTGCATTTGCGACACCAATTGTAACATCCTCCCGCATGTGAAGCCAATAGAATCTCTCCTTTATTTTTGACAGAGTTTTGTTGACTCCCAAATGTTCTCCTGATGGGCTATTATGACACTCCTCAAGAATATCTGTTATTCCAGCACGAGGGACTAACACCTGCATTCGATGAGAGGTACCATCAGCTGTTTCCCATTTGCGCTTCAATACTCCTCCTTCGATATGCAATGAATCCCACTGGGCCCAACAGCTCTTCAGGATTTCACTTCTCCCTGCGATGTCTTTCCATTTAGGCTTCTCGTTGTGTTCTTTCCATGACAAAATCGCAGAAATGTCCGGGTCGTCACGTTGCGCATCTCGAATTCCTTGGTCCTCATATTTTATGCTTGGCTCCGCAGTCGTCTTTTGACACTTTTCTTCAATACGCCAACGATACTTAAAACCTGGTTCGCATGGTCGCCAGGACAGTGCAGTATCCATTGGAATTCCCCTGTTGCGGTGTTTCATCATCAATTCTCCAAGGTCCAATAGTATTCCGTGTGTTGTCATAAAGTCCAAACCAAGAATACACTCGTCTACTATGTCAGCTACCAGGAACGAATGTGTAAACTTAATGTCGCCGAGTACCACGTCCATCATTGTTTCCCCATGTAATTTCACTGGTTCTCCTGTTACAGTTTTCAGAATGTACTGGTCTGCGTTTTTCAGCCACTTTCTATCGACCAAATCAGCCCTGATGACAGATCTTGAAGCACCTGTATCCGGTAATTGTGTATTGTTCATCACCAACTTTCCCCTCGATGACAAGGCTGTTGTTGCCACGCTGCAGTTGGGTGATGTTGACGATGACATCAGGGGTCTCCATTTTCCCCACTAACTCCCTCCGGTCGCCTTTCTGCCGTTGTCCACATTTTTCACAGCATGTTGAGCCACTCCTACTCCCTGGCGATTCCACTCTCCTTCGCTTTCGGCAACTCTTTTGTAAATGGCCCGGCTCGCCACAGTTCCAGCATCGTAGACGACGACGTACTTCCGAGGTGTTGACTCGATGGCAAATGTTCTCAGTCATATTGATTCCCCTGAGGTGGACCGTATTCCTTGTTGCTTGCTTCGCTGCCTCGTATGCCAGAGCATATGCCAGAACTTCTGCTGTAGTCTTCTTTCCAGCCAATCTGGCCGCTTGTTGTAGGTTCCGGTCGGTAAATGAGTTAAGAAGAGCCTCTCTTGCTATTTCATTGATGTAGTCTTGACCGAAGCTAGGATAAGCCAGATGCACTAACCTCTCGATATCGGCGCATATGTAGTTGTTGTAAAGTTTCTCCTGGCTTTTGAAGTCGATTGCGAAGTTGAAGTCGATAAACCTCTTGCATGTGCTGATCGCCGTAGCGCATTTCCAACGCCTGAACCAAGAACCCATAATTGTTTCGTTGTTCTGCAGGTATTGACTGTAGTATTTCTGCTGCTGTGCCCCTTAGTGACAGCGTTAAGGACATTGCTTTCTCCTCCTCGGTCCAGTAATTACCTGCTGCTGCTGCTTCGAATTGGAGCTTGTAAGTAGGCCATGGGCTTTGCCCGTCGAAAGTTGGAGGCTGTAGTTTCCTAACTCCGATGACTTCGGAAGATGCTGCCACTGGGTGATGAATCTTTACTCTTTCCAGGTCGGCTCTGACGGTTTCTAGTTCAGTTTCGAGCTTTTCCAAATCATTCTTTACATTTGCCTTAATGGAAGATTCGAGATTTTCCAGATCATTCCTCACATTTGCCTTAATCGAAGATTCGAGATTTTCCAGATCATTCCTTACATTTTCTTTCATGCAATCCAGCTTGTTGTCGACAGAAAGGGAGAATGATTCGATTTTCTGCTCCAGCTGGTTCTTCTGTTCTTCCATAGACTCTTTGAGCTCCGCTAACGAGCGATCATGAGCTACTGCTAACAATTTCTGTTCATCTTTTAACGCCAACACTTCAGCCTTGATCTCCGCTGATGACCGTTCTTGCGCCGCTACTGACCGTTCTTGCGCTTCCTTTATTTCTGCTGTTGCACGTTCTTGCGTCGCTGGTGACCGTTCTTGTGCTTCCTTCATCACCATCAATGTCTTAAAAAGTTCTGCCATACTCACTGTCGCTTCTTCTGGCTCTGCTTCTACCTCACCTTCAAACATGTAGGTTTCAGGATCCTTACCCTCGTTCACCATAGCTTCTCGAAGCAGGGCGGTTAGAGAACTTTTAGCCCCCACTGTTGACATCGACCGTTTACTTAGTTCTCTTTTCAACTCCACAGTGCGCAAATCCACTAATTTTCGACCCATTTTATTATTATGTCTTAGTTCGCACTCACAAAAATTAAATTCCAGTCACAATTGTTTTTAAAAATTCACTTATTTCACTTATCTCTTAAGGGGACAGGCCCCTCAATAGGTCTCAAAAAATCCTTTTTTTTTTTTGCTTAATCGATCTGGCAACTATTCAAGATTATGTGTGTAAAATTTTAGCTCGAAATTCGAAGTATTACGGGAGTTACACGAAAATTCATTCGGTCGCTCAGAGCTCACTAGTAAGTTTTGAACGATTTAAAGTGCGTTTTTTCAAAACCATGTTTTTACAATTGGCGGGCAAGATAACTAAAAAAGTTATCAACGGATTGTCTTCAACTAAAGTTTATTTTATTCAGTATAAAAAACTACTCTATGTGAACTACGGATTTTGAAAAATTCCGATTTTCAATACCTTTTTTATTAACAAATAAATGTAAAAAAAGTAACTTTTTTTTTTGAATCATATTTTTTCGACTAAATTTTCGATTTTTGGAATTTCCGTAGTTCACATAGAACAAATAAGTATAACGAAGAAAACAAAAAAAAAATTTGATTTTAGTTGAAAACAACGGCTGCTATCGTGCCCGCCAATGGACTCCGACCGTGTTGAAACGCTGCCGGAAAACGTCAATAACTCAGCCATTTGAAATTTTTGAGATGTATTTTTTTTTGTGAATAAAGTTTAAAGTATGACTAAAACATATCCCAAAATTCGTATGTCTCCGATGTTTCTTTCTGTAAGAAAAAAAATCAGGAAAAAAAGCTTATTTCTCGGACGCTTGAGGGGCCTGTCCCCTTAATTAATCCCACTTCTGACACCAATTGTTACGTTTTTACGGCTTAACGTTTACACAAAAAGTTTTTCTCAAAACTAACTTAAAACTAGTTCGATCCACACGATCAACTTCACAGTATGACAACAAAAAGATCGGTTCGGTTCGATTAGCTTCGACCGAATTTTATGAAAATCTTTTCAGATCTTATTTTCGTTAATATTCTTCAAACGATACCTCAACTTGGTCGATATCTTTTATGGTTCGCGATATCGCGCAGGTACTAAAATAATCCAAAAAACGGCTCCACCGAATATCATAAAAATCTTTTCAAATTTACATATATTGTAGTTAATACGCTTGGAATGGCACCTCAAGTAAGTCGATATCTTTTGTGGTTCGGACGATATCGTGCAGGTACAAAAATCACTTATGTTGCTGAAACCAAGAAACGGCGGGACCAAATTTTATAAAAAGCTTTTCAGATCATATATCCGTTAATACCCTTCGAACGACACCTCAACGAAACCGTTATCTTTTATGGTTCGCGCGAAATTGTGCAGGAAAAAATGACCACATACGTAGAAAGTTTCAAGAAGTTTAGTAATTAAAGTTATTACGAGTGAGTTTTGTGTGAAAAATATAACAATGAAGTGTGCATCTTGTGAATGTAGCAATATTTCAAAATTAGGGCGAGGAAAATCTCTCTTCAGGTAAATGTGCTAAATCAAATACTTCCTAGACATTTACATACGAAGAAGATAGATTGTCAGCAGTATAAAGGGCCTTTCCTGAGACTTTAGTCTTTCACATAAAAGAAAAATAATATAAATTTGGTGTGCTTAGATTACTTTCTTTACATTTACTGACCCAACGCAAAATTCAAGGAGATCAGCTGATTTGTAGTGACGGCGTGTAATAAGCTCATTTCTGGGGGCAAGATTTTATTTTAGGTAACTCATAGTTTTAACTCTTTCTTGCCCTTCCTCTATTCCACTCGGGTTTTCCGCTTGTAGTGTACAAATAACTACCAAAGCGTGCGCGAAACTGGGGGCGTGAATTTCACTACGCTTTAATTCGGCGATTGCTCTTTCTGTAGTCTTATATTCTAAGGTAGTAAGCGAATAACATCTAGAATCGGAAAAATAGATTGGCTAAGCTTTTGTACTGCGCACCTCAGATTGAGTTTCCCGAAATAGGACAATCCATATTCAGATTCATATTGGGGCTTCGGTAGTAGAGCAGTGGTCTCCAAACTTTTTTGTCCTGTACGCTTATGAGAACAAAAATTATAAATTAAGTATATAGAGCAGTGGCTTCCAAACTTTATGATACTGTGGCCTCCTGTTACATAAAAACCCTTGGGGTCCCCAACAAAATATGTAAAGCATACTGCGTGGAGTGCGCCATCTAGACTCGGTATTTCAACATTGAATAACGCCGACATTTTGTAGCCGATTATGATAAATGAACCAGTTTTATTTAGGATATTCTCTACCATTTATTCCAAATCAGTTTTTGAATACAATGTCGATCATATGACCTCCATTCGGTACACAAAAGCAGCTGTTTTCGGGCATTATAGCAGCTATTTCGGCTCGTATGTTAGCTTTGAGCTCGTCAATTTTCTTCGGCTTTCTGGAATAGTTTTTACTTTTGCAAGAAGTACATCGTAATGGCTGCGATGTGTCAAGGTTCGTCAGTCCCTTTTCATGCGTTTTCGGACACAGGAAGTGCCCCAACACAACATCCAACCATACCGTGTGTCTTCGAGGGTTTCTCAAACTATGAAGAAAAATGGTCCCTTGATGGTAGTGTTTCGTGAATGACATGAGGACTCTCTGTTCCCCAACTTCGACAGTTTTGTTTATTGACCGTCATCAACATTTTCTTACATAAATCTGGCTCGGCTTCGATTATTCTTGCGGCGTCATTTCCATATTACAGCGACGCGGTTTGTTCGTTAGCAGCAATCATTGAGTAAATTTCACTTTGTATGGGAAAAGATGTAGATCTTGCTTCATAATCCGCCTTAGAGTCATTCCACTAACTTATTATAGGCAACACTCTATTATACCCAGGACAGACCACGCTCTTTATGTGCATTTACTTAATCAACATTAGACCCTTAATGTACATTAAAAAATAAGGTGACAGACACTATTTGCATGACATTAGAGTTCTTTGATGAACATATGTTTTTTGACAGTGACAATTTAAAAAATGAACAACAAAATACGCAAAGCATATATCAAACATTTTATTTTAAAATGTTTTGCGCTAAGGCGACAAAAAATATATTTATTAAAAAAATTAAAGGACTCACAAATGGGAATTCAATTAAGTTGTTTGCAAATAATGGAGTGTTGTGTTAATTTAACAGAATGTACAGAAACCCTCAATAAAATATGCTTACTACAAAACAATTTGCAAAAGAAAACAACCAGAAGACAAATTTGGAAATTGGTAAAATTATAATTTTGTTTCTGCATGAAACAATTAAAACGAAATTTTAATATTTTAGGAACGAGAAAGTAATTTTTGGGAAAAAGATAACGAAGAAAAGTTTAAACAAGACTTCCGTATCTCACGCAAATCTTTTCATAAGCTATGTATAAGATTTCTTCAATCGTCCTGACATTCCGCGCATCTACCCCAGCAAAGCTCTTAAAAAATTTATAGTTCGGTTCGGACCCAGCTTTATTTAGCTGCTCCCATCAAACAACTTGCTGCCATTTAATCAGTCACGACTGCGTATTGCTAGATTGAGGTGTATTTTTCTGGGGCTTCAATGATTATTTAAAACTAGTTGGGATGTGGGTTTGACCCCTTCGGTCCACACGATTAACTTCCCAGTATGATGAACGAAGATGGAATAAACTGACTTCTGACAAAATAGTTATACACTTAGCACTAGTGGAAAATTGGATAGTATCAGAACTGATGACAAAGCAATCCCGAGAGAAGCTAGTTCAAATAATTATAATAGTAGTAAATCCACAAGATTTTTCTAGAGAATATGTTTTTCCTGAACGTTAGCAAACAAACATGTCCTCCGTATTTCCTTCTGCACGAAAGCGGGTGTTCAAATTCGTATTGAGCGGGCTGAAGCGCCGTTAACAAACTGAGAAGCGAATGACTTCATTTGGAAATTCCAAAGCTTTCCGGAGATATTAGCAAAACTGTAACTGTTAAGTACTTGTCAGACTTCACCAAAAAGAACAAATGTTGTGGTAACTACTGGAAATCCCGGGATAAACCGCAATTTTCTGAAACTGAAACAGAAATTTTTTTCAGATCATTTCTTCGTTAATATTTTTTTTTAACCTCAATGACGTCGATATAGTTTTTAGTTCGCGCGGTATCGTGAGGGTACAAAAATCATAAACATAGTTTAAACAACTAGTTGGGATGTGGGTTCGACCCTTTCGGTCCACACGATCAACTTCCCAGTATGATGGATGTTGAATATTATGATTGGATATTTTAATAATAAATGAACAATAGGCAATATAGAATTATGCATAATACCGAGAATTTGTCACAATTGTTTATCAATATTTTCGCTAAAATGTCAAACTAAATTTGCGCACTTACAAGATTAGGATGACGAAAATGTATATAAAATTGATGTATTAATGTTTTTCGGCACCTCAATGAAGTCGATATAGTTTTTAGTTCGCGCGGTATCGTGCAGGCACAAAAATCACAAGTCATTTAAACCAAAAATCCGCTGGACCGAATATTATAAAAATATTTTCAGATTATATTGTGGCTAATACGCTTCGAACGGCACCTCAAGTAAGTCAATATCTTTTGTGGTTTGGGCCATATCGTGCAGGTACAAAAATCACTTACGCCGCTTAAACAAAAAAACGGCTCGACCGAATTTTATGAAAATCTTTTCAGATCATATCTTGGTTAATACCCTTCGAACAGCACGTCAACTAAGTCGATATCTTTTATAGTTCGCGCGATATCGTGAAGGTACAAAAATCACTTATGTCATTCAAACGAAAAAACCGCTCGACCGAATATTATAAAAATCTTTTCAGATAATATTGTCGCTAATACGCTTCGAACGGCACCTCAAGTAAGTCAATATCTTTCGTGGTTCGGGCGATATCGTGCAGGTACAAAAATCACTTACGTCGCTCAAACAAAAAAACGGCTGGACCGAATTTCATGAAAATCTTTTCAGATCATATTTCGGTTAATACGCTTCGAACGACACCTCAACGAAGTCGATATCAGTTTTGGTTCGCGCGATATCGTGCAGGAAAAAATGACCACATCCGTACGCACATACACACACACATACTTCCTCCCAATTTTTTGCTTAAAATGCTCCTGGGACCTTGAAAGATGAAAATACGTTGAAATTTTCGATTTCGATTTTCGGACCGATTACAATAACTTCCTATACTGGGAAGCTAAAAATTACAAATTATGAATGAAAAACGTCCCTTTTTATACATATTTTTATTTTAAGGTTTTTGTATTTTACACATTTGCTACAGAAATAATTTGTAGCATTTCTACTAAAGAAATACGAAATTTTTGTTTTTATCACATTGATTACTAGATTGTTGTCGTTTCCTGCCAGTCGCATACGCGCTTCTGCCGGGGGAGGTTGTGTTGCTTGCGACTGCGGGGAACTGTCGTTTTATAAATGAAAACGCTCATTTATTCAAAGGAATTTTTTTCAGCATTTTTTTAAAATTATTTTAAATTTAGAAATGAGAAATATTTCGCATAATTAAAGTAAAATTATGCTTATTATGTTGAATAAACTGCCTTTGTTGAGCAGGGGCTTTACATGTATTTAAAAGCTCTGCTCAACACATAGAAAGATAAATTAACTTTATTCATTCGGCATGCGCGCATACTTTCCCGAATTATTTTGTTGAGTTTTTTCTGCGTATGTTGCCGTTTTAACTAAAAAGACGGGAAATGATAGAGCAATATTTATAAAATTTGGCAATGAGGTGCGCAGAACTGCTCAAATTTTTTGTGTCACGGCGTTTGAAAAAATCTGCACCTACTGTTTTAAAAACTTAATGTGAGTGTCGCAAAGGCAGTGTAATGGGACGCTGGCGAGTGCCTACAGATCTGTGCTCAAAGAAATTCTTCACCAAACTACCAATTGTGTGGTCTGAAGGCGCCGAATTTCTCCTATATTTTTTACGATACACAATCAATTTTAAGTAGACACAATAAAATTTAAGTAACAGTAAATCCAAAAAGTCAAAAAGATAAAATCATCCCTCAGTTTGGAAACCGCTGATATAGAGAGTGTCCCTTGGCGGATTTACGATTCAGAAGTCGAAAACCAATAGGCGGATGAGAAAAAAAAGTATGCATGCTTGTTGAAGCGTATGTTAAAGCAAACAATTGGGTTTGTCAACAAGCCAAATTGCAGATGTTAGGTACCAATAGAAGAAACCCCGCGATTGAAGTACAAGCCCTGCACGGCCAAAAAGTGACCGTTTGTGCCACTCTATCCACGAATAGAATAATCGGATCTGAAATACCACTGTTGATGATGATCGTCTCATGTTCATCAAATCAGCAAATGTTCAGCTGACCACTTCGATATCGTGACTCGTTTTCTCATCCGCCCAACGCTTTTGGAAATATTTGAATTTCAAATTGTAAATCTGCCACGGGATACCCTGTTTTTTAGCAAATATAGCTGATCGTTTTAAAATTATGTATTGACGTTTTTTGTTCCACGTAATGTCTATATCTGTTAGTTTATTATGGATATATTTTGAAACTATTTTTTTCTTTCCTTAAAAAATGAGGGTTAAAAAATAAATATATTGAATTTCTCACAAAATTAGAGGACATAAAGTACTTTGTAGATAAATTTGACGTACCCACTAAAATTTTCTGCGAACCCTTCGAGGTACGCGTACCCAACTCTGGAGCCCACTGGTCTAGAGAGTAAGGCGCCTCGCTACCATCCCAAAGATCGCGGGTTCGATTCCCGGCGGCACCACGGTCCGTCGCCTTTTCACTCACCACCTTCATAACTTCCTTCTTTCTTCTTCCCTCTTTATTAGATTCCTGATTCCTCTTGGGACTCCCCGCTCCACCACGCACCTGTCATCGGTTGGTGGATGAGATTCAACTAGCATAACACTTCGTCGTGAGTACATCAAACTGAGAAACTCCTGTAACTCCATCATCAGGAAAGTCAAATCATCATTTGATGATAGATTGAGAAGTAAGATTCTTAACTCCACTACAGGCAGCAAAAACTTCTGGTCCTTGGTAACCGTCATCAAGAAGAATTTTACTTCCTCCTCAACACCTCCTTTTATTCACAACAAGGAAGTGATAACAAAAAGCAAACCCAAGGCCGACCTATTAACTTCTCTGTTCGCCGCAAATTCTTCTTTATCCGATGCTGCTATGTCACCCCCCACTCTCGAGAATACCACCCACTCAATGGACGGAGTTCACTTCAGGACTCGCGAGGTGTTTAGGTGTCTCAAAGAACTCGACGCCAATAAATCCACTGCTCCCGACAAAATCCCCTATGTTCCTAACCTTTGGCTAAACCTCTGCGCAAACTTTTTGCCCTGTCTTACTTCTCCGGAATATATCCCGACTCTTGGAAACTAGCCTATGTTCAGCCAATCCCAAAAAAAGGTGAAGCCAGCGACCCCTTAAACTACCGCCCAATAGCAGTTACTTCTGTTCTCTCCAAAATTATGGAGACAATAATCAATAAAAAGCTGATGAAATATCTAGAATCCAATCAAATTATACACGACAGGCACGGTTTCAGACCTAAACGGTCTACTGGCGATCTGCTTGTGTGTTTAACCGAGCGTATCAACCAAAGCATTCACAGCTTTGGTGAGTCTAGCCTGGTTGCTCTAGATATATCAAAGGCTTTTGACAGAGTATGGCACCCAGCTCTGTTGAATAAACTCCAAGCTATTGGTATACACTTAGTTCTAAGGAACTGGATTAAGAGCTTTCTTTCGGGCCGTTTAATCAAGGTAGTATTGGATGGCGTCGAATCCAACCCCCACGCCATTTCGGCCGGAAGTTCCCCAGGGGTCAATTCTCTCACCCGCACTTTTTCTAATCTTCATTAATGATCTGATCTCAATCCCCTCCAACCCACTTCACTGCTTCGCTGATGACGGTACTCTGAATTTCTCTTACTCCTTCGACAATATAAGACAAGCACGTGCCAGACCTTGTCTTTACCACCGTCAACTGATGTCGGCTTCGATCAACCGGGATATCGAATCGATTCTTCATTGGGGTGAGATGAACCGTGTCGAATTCAATGCCACAAAAACGAAGCACTGTCTGATCTCCAACAAAAAATGCACCGACTTTCCTCCTATCTCAGTGGATAAAGAGAATCTAACGGCTGACTGAACATCCTAGGGGTAACATTAACTGAGCCTCCATGCGATGGAATGATCACATATTTCACATCGCAAATCAAGCCTCCCAATGCCTTGGATTTCTCAAGAGATGCAAGTTCCTCCTCCAACCAGCCGCATTGGCTACAATATACAAATCCTACATTCGGCCGCGCCTTGAATACAACTCATATCTGGGCAGGCGCCCCAAAAACTATCTTGGCTTGTCTCGACAAAGTGCAAAATCGTGCCCTCATTCATTGGTGATTAACCCTTTCGCGCCTCCATAGACACCTTAAGCCACCGTAGGAATGTAGCAGCCCTGTCCATACTTTATCGCTATTACCATGGCGACTGTTCTACTGAAATTCAGGACCTCCGGCCTGCACGGCAATATTTTTCCCGCAACACAAGACTAGCCCGCTCGGCTCACCCCATACCCTACAGCCCCCCGTTCTCGCACAATACGGTTTAGAAGTTCGTTTATGAATAGAACAACTCGACTGTGGAATAATCTCCCGCAGTCGGTATGATGAGTCGACTTCCCGTATCACACGCAGTCGGCCCGGTGCATCGACATCATCATCTTCATCTCGCCGCAGTGGTCATTTTAATGCCAGCGTTCCTCGGTCATCGAAGTGTAAGACTGCTGACAGCATGCCAGCCGACTTCACCGCTATCGTTGGAAGCGTGATGCTTGAATGTGAGTCTCGTCTGACGGCGTTCTTCAGCGAGATCGAAAAGAAGCTGGTGAGCCTGATTAATGACCTGAGTTCCCGCTTGGATGAGCTGCAATCAAAATATACTAAGGTAGAAGAGAGGTGTGAACGACTGTCTATGGTAAACGAGGAGCTCATTCGCAAATCTCGCCTGAATGAGGTTGTCATACGTGGCATCCCCTCACTGCCTGATGAAAACCCTGCTGTAATTGTCAACGCAATTGCAAATGTAGTACAACACAGTATGTCACCATATACAGAGGCCTTCCGTATTAAACTGTCAAAAAATAAAAGTGCTAAAGGTGTTTCTACGAACACATCTGGAGGACCAATAATAGTTCGCTTTCCTTCCTGTAATGAACAAAAGGCCTTTATTAGCAAATGCAGAATCAAAAAGTCAATAAAACTGAATGAGTTAGATGACAAATTCTGTTCAGAAAGCGCTGTTTTTGTAAACGAAAGTTTAACTCAAAGAAATGCGCATATACTGAGGGAAACTTTAAGGCTCTATAAAAATAATGAAAACTATTCTGTTTTTACAAGGAACGGACTGATTTTCGTTAAAGATAGGACTGATGGCACCATTAACTGTAAGCGTAACTTATGATTCTACATACTGCGGCAGTTCTTCCCAATTAATCCTGGCTCAGCACGGATGCGAAGTACTTTGTTACATAGCTCGTCATGACGAAGACTATTTCTATAATGCTCTCTTTATTTAGATTTTTCTTTCTTAGCATAGCTTACTTAGTGTTATTTAGCTACAGTATATATAATCTGTTTATATTTTTGCTTGGCTATGGTGGTGTGTGGATCAGTTTTTTCTATATTTATTTAGTGATGTCTGCGCGGTATATTATCTGCGGTATTGATTGGATTACGTCCTCGCTTCCTTTCTCCAATGGCTGATACTAAGGCGGGCCGCACACTTGTGCGACATTTATTGCAATGAGAGAAATGCCGCAATGCGGTATTTACTGCAATGCAACAAATATTGCATGATCCCATTTGAAAAGCACGCAGAGTGCTGTTGCTGCCGCACATCAATGCGACCAATCGAAATATTGCATTGCAACATGAACGAGATATCGCAAAGAGATAGAAACGTCTTCCTTCATTGCAATTATTTACAGCGTGTTGCATTGCAATTTTGAGGTTTGGCTTGATCGGAAGCGTTTATTGAAAAATTCAAAAATGAATTTAAAAAAAATTAAAAGGTTTCTTTAAAAAATACCAAATTACAGGCATTTTTTCTTCACTAGAACGCATTTTGTTAAACTTGCTTATATTTACAGCATCATACCTTGCGGTAAATGTCGCATAAATATACGGTTTCAAATCTCAGTGCAGTAATTACCGCATTGCGGGATTTATCTCAATGCAATAAATGTCGTACAAGTGTGCGGCCCGCCTAACAGTCAGATATGTATGAACAAGGTAAGAACTTTAATTAATATATTTAACTCGCAATCTCCAGGATTGAATGTGTGCTACTTCAATGCGCGTAGCTTAGTGAATAAATCTGTTGAGTTCAACCTAATGCTAGCAGGCACTGAGACTCATGTAGTCATTGTGAGCGAATCTTGGCTGAAGCAGCACATTCCTTCCACATTAGTTTCAATAAATGGATTCAAAATCTTTCGGAATGATAGACTAGAAAAAAGGGGTGGTGGTGTGGCCATTTATGTCAGGGAGTGTTTCAAGTCTACACTGCTTCATTGCTCCTGCTCTGGTGTGCTTGAGTATATCATTGTGGAACTTGACACAGGGTTAGAAAAATGCATACTATCTTCGGTTTACTGTCCCCCACAGCAGTTCTGCTTAGAGGCTTTCTCTGAGTTTGAAAGCCGCCTTGCCGATTTAACTCATCGTTACGATAATATAATTATAGCCGGTGATTTTAATGTTAATATTCTAAATAGAAATGAACTTTCAGATAGCTTGCTGTTTCTCCTGCAAACCCTTGACATATCAGTGCTAAATCGAATACCAACTTATTACAGCAAGTTTTCTTCATCGCAGTTAGATCTTCTGCTATCTACACACCCAAACAAAGTTAAATCTATTTCACAGTTCACACCCCCCGCAAACCTAGATCATGATATTCTAGTGCTAAAATATGACATAAAACTGCCACAGTATACCCGCCCATACAAAGAGTCTGTTTACCGCGATTTCAAAAACGTCGACATAAATTCCTTATTCATTGAATGTGGTCAAACGGACTGGTTTGCCCCGAGTAGCTGGAATATACACGAGAACGTGCCCTCTCAAAGCTATTTGAGTACCTTAGACACAATGGTTCTAAACTTCAGCAGTAATGTGAAATTGCTCCTGGACAAATATGCTCCTCTGAAAATAAAGCGTATTAATATAAAATATCCTGAATGGTTCTCAACCGGTATACAATATGCGCTAGCTGAACGCGATTTCTTGCATGCCATGTACAAACGAACCAAATCAGAAGTATGTCTTGCTCGCTTTAAAAAAGCTAGGAACTTAGTGAATAAGAAAATCAAAGATGCGAAACGGCGTTATTATGAAAATAAACTCAACCCAAAGGTAGCTCCAAAAAAGCTGTGGAATACTCCGAGCAACCTAGGTGTGCATAAAGATGCCAGTATCTCCTGCAGCTATGATGTTGACGACATGAATGGTTACTTTGCATCTATTTCAAACGTTGATGAAACAGACTCACCAAATTCAGATGCAATATTCTCTGCTAAGTGTGATCTCGATAGTGACTTCAGTTTCAGCTGTATTGATGTTATAGATCTTGCTAGGGTGATACTATCCATTCGCTCGAATGCTGTTGGTCCTGATGAAGTTGCTCCACAATTCATAAAACTAATCCTCCCTTATGTCGCTTACCCTATAACTGCTATCTTCAACCACTGTCTTACTTTCAGTGTCTTTCCCACAGCGTGGAAAGAAGCGCTGGTCATCCCTATTGCCAAGATCGCCACTCCAAAATCTGTCGGGGACTTCAGGCCAATAAGTCTTCTTTGCTTTCTGGCCAAAGCCCTCGAGAAAATAATGGACTCCCAAATTAGACTCCATCTAACCCAAAACAATCTTTTAAGTCCGTACAAATCGGGTTTCCGTCCTGCACACAGCTGTGACACTGCGCTGTTAAAGATTACTTCTGACTTTCGCCTTGCGATGGATAAGGACAATTTTGTAGCTCTTGCGCTCCTGGATTTTTCCAAGGCCTTTGATAGCGTCGATCATGACTTGCTGTTGAGAAAATTAGCGTACTACTTTAATTTCAGCAAACCAGCGCTAAAATTAATGTATGCGTTCTTAAAATCACGTTTCCAGAGAGTTAAAATCGGGGACTGCTGCTCAAAGCCAGCTTCCTTAAAATCTGGCGTTCCCCAAGGATCCATCCTTGGCCCCTTACTATTCAGCCTATTTATAAATGACCTCCCCACTGTAGTTAAGCACTGTCTGATTCACTTATACGCAGATGACGTACAAATTTACTTAAATCGACCATTAGGACTTATCGAAGATTGTATATGGAGACTTAACGATGACTTAATGCGTGTTCTGAACTGGGCTCTTGAAAACAAATTGAAACTTAACCCTAAAAAATCTCAGGCCTTAGTAATATACAGAAACCCGCTGGATTTATCTTATTTTCCTGGGGTTTTCTTAGGAAATAGTCCTATACCGTATGTTCAGCGCGCGCGAAACTTAGGGGTAATTTTGAATTCAACAATGACCTGCTGTGACCATGTTAACGCCAAACTGAGAACTATCTACGCCAGTATCCGTAGACTCTGGTTATTCGCTGATATCTTGCCGACTAGCTTGCGATGTAATCTAATTAAAATTTTGCTGTTGCCCCACTTTACTCACGGTTCAATCAGGATAAATCGGATTGCCTGTGTGGCAAAAAGCTTGAGATCGCGTACAATGATTGCATTCGATTTGCTTATAAGCTAAGACGATTTGATCACATCGCTCAATATCGTTTCAGTATCTTGAATTGCTCTTTAACAAATCATCTAGTTAAGAATAACCTACTCTTTTTTTATAAAGTTCTTAATAGCGGCGAACCTGCCTACCTCAGAGAATTCATTAAGCTACTCCGAAGTACAAGACATAAAATGATAGCACTTCCGAAATTCAACTTCAAAGTTCTCGAAAGTTCTTACTTTGTTCATATTGGGAGAATATGGAATTCCTTGCCCCAAATAATCCAATCAGCTGCTTCCGCTAACAGATTCAGAAAATTTATTACTACTCACTTCTCCGAAGTCTAGCATCTGCCCACTTATCCACGCATCACATGCCTTTGTTTTGCTTTTTTATATAATTTTTATCATTTTAATTAGTTTCTTACTTTATTCTTCTTCTTTCTGTTTTTCCGTTTTCTTTTCTTTTTCTAATTTTTTTATTTATTTTATTTATTCTTTCTAATTTTTTATTCATTTCTTATGTGCTTTATTGTAATGTAGTCTCCAGTAATTTTTAGCTTCATTATTAACACTTTTTGATTTTGTATTCATGCCTATAGTAGAATAGTGTACTATTTGTAAGACTCTGTCTTTGTACATAAATTGTCCATAAATAAATATCAAATATCAAATATCAAATTTCCGAACTCGTACAACACCTTAGAGTTCAAACATGAGGTTCATCGTCATTTTCTTCTACGCCCTCCAGACCCCCTCTAACCTTTCCTATTCTCCTCTATTCTTCAAACCAAGCTTATTACTAGACATTGCAACATGAACTGAACGACATGACGGACTGGTAGTATAAAGGGTTACACCTAAGCTTGGTTTTTTCATATATAAAAAAAAAAAAAAAAAAAAAAAAAAACAAAAACAAAAAAAAACTCCACCATAATTCAACTCCGAGGCATAACACTCCAGCGAGTTGTTTCTCGATTCCCCGATGTCCGAGTTGCCTTAGTGATGGGAGTAGGTGAAATGGGGGGCGAACGGCTAACAAAGACCTCGGAAAGTGGTGGCACCCGATTTGTCACTTCTGTCAAGACCCGAGAAAAGTCACAGCAGACGAACACCTAGCAGACCTGTTAGCAAGTCCTAATCCCACCTCCCCGCGGTGCCCCCTGGGGTACTTCTTCGGAAGGAGCTAACGGGAGACGGGCGAATGGCGAGCTCTCTGCGACACAAAACAGAGTTTTAAGTCGGTTGGGCTGAGGGTTAGCAACCCGCTCCCATAAAAAACACCATTGCTACGAATCGGCAAACAATGCCTCGGAACCGGATGAACAACACGACGACGGCCTTTGCTTTTCGAACAAGGACACGAATCGGATCATGGAATGTGAGAACACTGCTTGCTGAGGGACGGCTGGATGAAGTCCTCAACGAGATGAATCGATATAAAATCAAGATCTTGGGACTAAGCGAGATCAGATGGCCCGATGCGGGGGAACATATCTGCCCAAACGGTGAGTCCTTCTTATATTCTGGTAGAAATGAAACTGAAAGCCGTAGGAGTGGCGTTGGCGAAATACTCACCAAAGAAGCCAGGTCCAGCCTCATTAGCTGGTCACCAGTTTCTGAGAGGATTATTACCGTGCGCCTGCGTACCAGACTAAGAAGTACTACGGTAGTCCAATGCTATGCTCCAACTGAAGAGGCAGAAGATGACATCAAGGACGAGTTCTATATGCGACTGAATGAGGTTTTTCGCTCTATTCCAAGGGGAGACATCATTGTTTTAATGGGTCACTTAAACGCACAGATCGGCCGTGACAACACCGGCCTTGAACATACAATTGGAAACCAAGGCCTAAGCCAAGATACCAATAACAATGGTGAGCTTTTCGTTGACTTTTGTAGTTCCCACCAACTCATGGTAGGTGGAACTTACTTTTGTCACAAGAAGATACACAAAGAGACTTGGGTATCGCCCGATGGTAGAACGAGAAATCAGATAGATCACGTGGCCGTCAGCCGCAGATGGAGAACTATTCTTGAGGATGTCAGGAGTTTCAGGGGAACGGATACTGGAACCGACCACCATTTGGTTGTAGCAACTATTCGCCTTAAAATCGCCGCAATCAGAAACGTGCAACAAACTGCTAGAACCCGTAGACGGTTTAACGTAGACCTCCTGCGGGAGAGCGTTAAAAAGCGGGAATTTGCTGGAAACCTACAAGACTTATTAAACCAGCAAATCGTTTCTGACGACACAAATATTGAAGAATTGTGGAGTGCGACGAAGGGCGCGATATTGACGGCTGCGGAAATGAGCATCGGTTATGTCCAAAGAAACCAGCAACACTGGATCTCGGACACAACCTGGCAAAAAATAGAACGCAGAAAGGCCCTCAAAAATAACGTAAACTCTACAAACGACCCGGAAAGACGTCACCAATTAGAACGGGAATACTCCCAATTACATCGGGAGGTTAAGAGAAGTGTCCGGCGTGAGAATAATAGTTTAGCAGTCTACTGAATTCCGAACCCCCCTTTACCTTGCTTTCGTAGACTATGAAAAAGCGTTCGACTCGGTTAATAGGAGCTTCATTTGGCAGGCACTACGGCGACGTGGACTGCCTGATAAAATAATAGAATTGATAAAAGCCCTATATAACAATTCCAAATGCAGAGTTCTCCATAATGGAAAATTATCCGACAGCTTCGAGGTGAGCTCAGGAGTACAACAAGGATGCCTACTTTCGCCATTACTATTTCTTATAGTAATAAATGACATCCTTGTCGGCGCTCTAGATAATAGAACAGGCGGCATACAATGGGGTTTGGTAGACCGCCTTAAGGATCTCGACTACGCCGATGATATCTGTTTGCTGGCCCACAGACACCAGGACCTCAAAAACATGTTAAACAATTTGGTAACAGAAAGTAGTCCAGCAGGCTTAAGGCTAAATCCGACTAAAACTAAAGAAATGAGGATAAATGCAAACACCATTGAACGAACAGCGCTGAATAACCGTGACGTGGAACTGGTAAATAAATTCTGCTACCTCGGTAGCATTATTACCGAAAATGGTGGGGCAGAAGAAGACGTCAGTTCTAGAATAAATAAAGCACGAGGCGCATATGCACGCCTATCCCACATATGGAGATCAACGGTGATTTCCACTAACACCAAATTGCGGCTGTTCAACTCCAACGTTAAGGCAGTTCTTTTGTATGGTTGCGAAACATGGAAAGTCACCCAATTCATAACAGGGCGCCTACAAGTCTTCATCAACAGATGCCTTCGTCGTATCCTAAAAATCCGCTGGCAAGATAGAATTTCAAACGAAGAACTATGGCGTCGTGCCGGCCAAGGAAGTATAGACGACCAAATCAGGCGAAGGAAATGGAAGTGGGTTGGCCACACCTTGCGACGCGAAAACGAAAATCTAGCCAAACAGGCCCTTGACTGGAATCCGCAAGGTTCCCGTCGAGTAGGAAGACCTAGAACAACGTGGAGGAGAACCCTACTAGAAGAAGCCGCAACAACTGGGAGATCCTGGTCGGAGCTAAGAGCTGTCGCGCAAAACAGAGTCCGCTGGAGGGCAACTGTTTCCGCCCTATGTCCCATGAGGGATTAAAGGAGTTTAAAGAAGAAGAAGATATAGTGCGAAGAATTTTTCTTACGAAGCACCCTATGAGGTGCTCTTCATTGATTTTTAAGGTTTAGGACTCGGATCCATATAGTAGTATTGGTCTTATAAGGGGAAGGATCCTTTTTGATATATTCCTTGTTAAGAAATGTTTACGTAGCCTTTCTCATTTACGTTTTTTGAACTTAGGGTCCCCAAGTATATAAATTCTTTTGCTCCTACGATGTTGTATGTATCAATTGTCATATTCTGGCAATCATTCCGTTTGTTAGAGACGCTCATTTTTCTTTTCATTAATTACTACTCAGAATTTCTTTGCAGCTCTTTCCAGCAATATGAAGGCTTCTTTCATTGCTATAATGGAACTGGCTAGTATTACGATATCGTCAGCGTATGCTAATACTTGCACCGATTTGTTGAAAATACTGCCTGCGGTGATAATTCCTGTGTCTCATCACTTTTTCCATGGTGTATGCCTTCTGTAGCTTTGCTTTTCTAATTGTGGATACGTTGATCGTGTTTAGTGTATTCTTCTGAGAAAGCTATCTGTTGTACGAATCTCCATGGGGATGGGGATCTCTGCTTGTTGCCACTACATGACGGACATGTGCTCTGTTCGTTTGGCCTTGGGGTTTAGACAATTGGGCTTGATTCGCAAGATGATTATGAGTTATCCGTATGAGTTAGCCGTGTTGGTGATGAATAGCACTCAAATAGTTGATGGGTGACTCAACTCAACACGGTTGGCCTCCTTGCTTCGAGATCAGTTTGTTTCTTTATGACGTGGAATTGAGCCCAGTATAATTTAGATTTCGTTAACCAAATTAGTCCATGCCAAATTAGTTGAATGTTTAGCATGTTTGACGCTGAAATACCTCGTGATGCCAAATACGCAGTATTGTGCTTTGTTTGGATATCTCTCCACATGCTCTTTTTCTCATTAGAGTGCTATTGTAGAATCTGTCCAGGCAAACACAGGAAGATGTTGCAGTTGCATATCCTCAATGGTGCGTTTGAGTAATCTGGCCAGAATCACAGTTCCGTTTAACTCTAACCGGGGTATGGTTGTTAGCTTGATGAGAGCTACCTTCATTTTAGAGGTAAGGAACGTTGACTTGATTTATCCGTTGTCCATTTCCACTCTCAGGTACAAGACTACGGCATATGCCCTTGGGGAAACATCGCAAAGCCCATGAATTTGGCCACTTTTAGTCGCCGATTAGTTGATCCATCTAGGAATTTGTAGTGCCTCCAGATTTCTTCAGCTCCCGTTTAAATGATTCCCACTCAGTTTCTATTTGTGTGAACACCCTTTGATCTCATGAGCACCCAGTTATCCATAAGGTTTCCATCAGAGTTTTGGCGATGATTATGACAACGACGCTATGCCTGCTAATTCTTTGAAAGGTGTGATGCTTTGGATGGATCTCTATCATGCGATATTTTCTTCTATATCTGCATTTATCGCATTTTTATACTTCCTTTAATTCAAGAATGTTGCAAAGAGCTTGGGTTGTAGAGTTGGCCCTGTTAAAAGATGATCATCAAGTGACTTCCCATTGGTAGTTTGGTAGTGGTCGTACTTCCTTTGGACTCTGCATGATGAGATATGTGGAAAAGCTGCGGCTTCCATGTGTCCAAGCTCGATGTATTCTGTAATATACTTGGATCTTTTCAATGCCTGTGGTCTTGAATTTCCAAGCGTTGGTGACTGGTTGTCTATAAATGGCAACGTGACTTGGTACCTTTAGTCCAATCAATCTACGGAAATTCTCCAGACAATTGAAGGCAGAAAACCAAAAAATATGAGCGTGTAGAACAATTAATTTGAAGAAAGAGAGCATGGTTTTTTCCGGAATTTCATTGATGAACCTAACCTAAAAAATTCGCGAGTCAAAAAAACGGGTTTTCGCTAATAAAACAAAAAGTTGAGCTCGAATTCGGAAAAGTTAAATGAGAGTTATAGTTGTAGGTTTTAAAATTATCTTTCGATTGATATGTTATGAAATATTGATTAGGGCCTTATTTATAGAGAAAAACGCAAAACCCTTAAAAATCAAATATTCAAACTGGATTTGTACACTTTTGCATAAAAGCTCCTCAAATGTCTTTGCTGTAGGCGGTCATACGGTCAATTTTGCATTTTTAAATTAGTAAAAAAATATAACCTTTTATTAAATAGTAGTTTAGTGTCGAAAAGTTGCAGCAAAAAAACCTAACCTGAAAATGTTGTCTTTTTGGCAATGGCATTTTTGGTATATAAAATTTAAAAATTCAAATTTTAAATAACTGCTCATGATAATACAACTCTTAAAGAAGAAATAGGGCTTCGAAAAAATGCTCTACGATATCGGGGAGCTGTAGACGAACGATTTCGCAATTTTTTTTTTTTACAAAAATCGGATTTTCACGAATATTTATAAAAATTTCGCTCCAAAAAAAGTGAATATTCCGATAGCCAAAAGCAATATTTTTACCAAGCAACAAGTTTCTAGGTTTCTTTACTAAAAAGTAAATGAATGAAAAACACGCGAGTTTTAAGGGTTTTTTGCGTTTTTCTCCAGAAATAATGCCCTATATATTTCATAACATATTAATCGAAAGATAGTTTTAATACCTACAACTTTTTCATTTAATTTTTTCGGATTCGAACTCAACCTATTGTTTTATTAGCGAAACCCCATTTTTTTAACTTTCGCGAATTTTTAAGGTTAGGTTCGCCAATGGAATTCCGGAAAAAACATGCTCTCTTTCTTCAAATTAATTGTTCTATACGCTCATCAGTGGCGTAGCGTGGATTTGTGCCACCCGGGGCGAACCATAAATTTGCTGCCCCCTACTTTCGAATTGATTCTTTTAATCAATGAATCAAAACCCAACTTGAATTTCAAGTAATTTTCAATCCAAGAATTCAAGGCATCATGTAAACGCAATGAATCATATGTAACTAATGAATGTTCGGTATAGTGCGCGCCAAAATAAATGGGATTCGCGCAGGCGAATCAATGACAACTCCCACATACATTAACATTCCGTGTATGGATAAAACTCAAGCGCATATGCATTTTAATTTCCCTTTTGAAACTCGTTTACCGGGAACAACACTCCACCATAGCATCTGACCAGGACAAGAGTCGTAGTGAGACGGATTGAATTTTTGATTGAAAATATAAATGAGCGGGTGATTTGGGGTTTTAAACGAACGGAATGACGAGGTGCACTTTTCTTTTCGAAGCTACTTTCGTGGAGAAGATTTGAGGCTTTCACTGCGCATCAAAAAAATCGATTTTGAGATTTCCAATTGTTTTGGCGCAGGCTATATCCGTGCTTCAAGGTTGGGCTGAATTATAAACTTTAACAAACCCAGAGAGCTTGAATCAGTAATTTCTCTCTGTAATTTATTTCAGTCTGTCTTTAGATAGAAAGCCTCGTAGACGACCGAGCTTAAGCTTAAACAATTCTCTGTCCAATATCTGGAGGTTTTATTTCCCATCATCGTAGCCCAATACTATTAAAGGGGATTTTAAGGACAAATGTGGCAGCTGTTGGAGCCCTTCTCAAACTTCAGCATTTACAGCCCGCGTCATAAAAGAAGGGAATCTTAAAATCGATGTTTCCATGCGCATTGAGAGTCTCATACAATATGCTCATTTATATTTTCAGTTAGCTGACTCGACCGTCATTGTCCTGTTCAAATTTCAATAGATTTGTTTGTCTGCATTCTGTATTTCCAATTAATAAGACGTTTCATTCTCAACTCTAATATGGACAACTAGAGAAATTATGCCCTGCAAATAATCGAAAGAATTACGCCAAATAATTTACTAATAGAAAAGGGGTTGTCTTCCATCACAGGCGTACGCTTTTTTGATAATCCGTCAAATAGGAGAGTTTGGTTGGATAATTTTGATGCATCAACTTTATAGTCCAGAAATAAGACCAAACTTAAATGAAAAGTAACGCAGAAGTAAAGTAGACGTAACTTCCACTGAAGTAGATGTAACATCCACTTACTACCATCCATATTGGTCACTCTCATAATAAGCCGGCGTTTGGCTTTTTTGCGCCCGTTGCATATACATATTGCGCCCATATACATATTGCGCCCCCTTCATTTTTGTTCATTTTTTGATGGCAGTAAAGGAAAATGAAAGAAGACACAAACACTCATTTTAAATGAAGGCACGGAATTATTCTTTCACTTTTTTGAAATTGCGCCCTGTCCAATTGCGCCCAGTACAAATACACCAGTTGCACCTATGAAAGCGCGCCCTTGCCTTTGTCCAATCAGGATTTGCTTCGCGATCTTTCTTTTGTGCTGAGTTTACTTACGCTTTAAATTCACAAAACTCTCCCGCTAATGCTGATTAATGTTCTCCGATGATTTTCATTGTAAGCTGCACTTCCTTAACTATTTCCAGCACTAATAATGCTACAAACTGGAATCTCCATAACGAAGTCGTTCTCCAATCCTTTATATTTCGAAGGATAATAGATGGTCACTGCACTGCATATATTGGTTTCTACGGTAGAGTCTTGCATAACAGGGCAGTCCACTTAACAGCCTTACTGGACATAGAAGCCGCTTTCAAAAACTTCAGAACAGAGGCGATCTAGGTGTTTCTCGCCGAAGTAGTGATCTATAATAGTACGACTTATTTGAATTACAAATCATGACCTATGGCACCGTGCCAGCCAAGAAAGGAAAGACGACAAAATCAGGCGAACTAAATGGCCACACCTTGCAGAAGGCAATGGTAAAACCCACAGAAGGTGTATTTCGTGTAATATATGACAATTGGATCACTTTTTCAATTTTTTTTAAATCTTAATTTCTGAAATTGCGCCCGGTGCAAGTGCACCATTTTCACTTATGAAAGCGCCGTCCTTGCTCTCATACATTTATATGGAATGGTACCTAACTTCACATGACTTCACTTCCCTTCCCATTTAGGTTTGGCCTATAGACACCATCAGCCAGGACATCGTGCTGGATGTGGCAATGGTTAGGGCCTGATGTTACCAGCAGCATCTCTAGCTCGATCCAGTTTGGCCGCCGCCCCAACATCTACGCCGCCCGGGGCAATGGCCCCCTCGGCACCCCCCACGCTACGCCACTGACGCTCATATTTTTTGTTTCCTGCCTTCAGTTGTCTGGAAATTACCATTGTGAATTTGTATATTGATTGGACTACTTCCTGTTGGGGTACGTTTATGTATTGTTTCGAAGATCTGTTGACAGAGCTCCTCGTCCTTGGATTGGTTTTGCTGGAACTTCTTCGATATCCCAAAACCGGGTGAGCAGTTCACTTTTACTCTGATCTGTTGATCTAGTCGGCGGGGACTTGTTTAGAAATGATGTTCTTTGTTGGTTTCACTATGATCCATTCAAAGAGTGTCTTGATGCCTATTGGAGTCTTCGGCCTAGATCGGATTCCGTTTTGTACATATTCTGCAGTTCTTTCCTGCTTTACAGAATGCTGGATTTGCCAATTGCAAGTTGTTGAGGTGATTCCATTCCTCCTTGTAAACTGCCCTTGGTAAGCGATCGGTAACTTGATTAAGAACTTAAAAGTCAACTGCCACTGAACTCGTAGTAGAGCCGCGTTGTTTGAGAGTAAGGTTCACTTTTTGGTGAACTGTTTCTCCTTGGCTAATGTTTAAGCTTGTATTCGTTGTGTTGTGGCACCTAGTTGTTTACATGCTGCCTCTGTGATTAAAATTCCGTGATTCTGAAAATTCCGAAAATTCTGTGAAAATTCCGATCCAGGATGAATCAATCAGACATCTGTGTTTTTGATTGGCCATGCTCTGCAGGAGCAATGACCAATGCGGTTGTTAAGTTGACTGCAACGGTTTCAACACTTTAAGTGTTTAGAAACTAAACAATTGAGATTGCCGAATAAATGGAAGCTCTCCTGCTCTTCTGCAATCGTGTTAAACCGAAATACTAACTTGAAGTGTCAACAATCATATAAAAAGTAAATCAATACTGTGTTAATCTCCTGTCCCAATCTTCTACTGACCATGTTGTTCAAAGTTTCGATATGGTAGTAGGTAAGTGGAGCGGGGGTAAATAGTGAGATGGGCCGGAAGAGATAGAGAGACTCTGGTTGTAGAGATTAGGAGGGCCTAGAGTGAAGTTATTCCCATAATTGCTGTTCGTACTTTCAGTCCTATCGTTGAAAGCTCCCTCTAATTCGTCTGAAAGAGAGATTGTCTGCTCGTTCAGGACTGGGCTCTTTGCCGCAACATCTTCATTGGTGATCAGTCCCGTCTCCTCGTCAACCTTGGATAAAGACCTTAAGCCCGCCAATTTGGTTTCAAGAATTTGATCAAAATACGTCGATAATTCCTTTCCCAACGTTGCAAGAGAGTCTTCGAAAGTGGAAAATCTGACCAAATAGTTGGAGATTTTCCGGAAGAAATCAGCTGTTGCTATGCGAGCAGGTATTTAGGCTTTCTGAGCTTAGTTTTACTTTCTTTATGGCTGAATTTACCATGTTCAGTTCGAATTTAATAAATTGAAGTAGTTCCTCCATCATATCTTTACTTAATTTGGCACTATCTTTATGCGTTGGTATATTCTCCAGTTTAGATTTAAAGCTTTCAAGTTTATTTGAATGATCTATAAATAATTACTATCGACTCGATCGATAGTACACGAAAGCTCATCCACGCTATTAATTAGCAACTGAGTGTTTTTGTCAGTATTAAAAACTTTAGCGCTGCAAGCGTCGATGTCGGTTTTTAGATATCCAACAGACTCAGTCAAGTTCATAATATTATTGTTATTAGACTTGATGGCTAACAATATGTGCGATAGGTTGATTGATTTGCAGTCCGTGCAGTAAAACTTGAAAGCTTTTTTGTACTCAGATATGTACTTGAGTGCAGAGCGGGAGAGACCAATGCACGAAGCATGAAAAACGCTGTCACAGATCCCATTGCATGCTATCCATTCAGCGGGAGAGTCGTTAACGGCGGAGCATGTACTTTTTCTGCACTTATTCATTTTGGAAGTGATTCGTGTCTCGTGGAAAGTTCAAAGTCCAACTTGTACCGAGAATGAATTATTCTGAATAAGAATAAAAAATTATCACAACAATTAGTTTTTATTGGAAACGGCACTATGATCGGCACTATCACTGCTTTAATACACCGAGGGAAAAGGCGGAAAATTAAAACTATGGTCAAATTTTAGGGCAAGGCAAGAAAACACGGTACACTTAATGCACTTTAGGTGAAGACGTCCGCACGTTGCGGTGGGTGATTTATATTCTTCGACTTAATACCAATTAGTCCATTCAAAACGCGCGTTATGGTGTTCCAAAATAACACCGTTAAGAAAATCGAACCCTAAACGTTTTTGGGGTCGCTGATCACGAAAATCGAGGTCCCGCGGTCCCAAAATTAGGGCGTCACCCCTAAAAATGCAAAAAACACCCCTTTTTAGGGGGTTTTCGCGATTATTTCAATAATACTGAAAACTAATGCGATGAAATGCACTTTTTTTAATCTTTATTAGCGAAGGGGGTTTATTTATACTAAATTTAGGCGAGCTTAATGGTAAGGGGTACCCCTAAAGGGTTGAAAGTACCCCTAAATTGGCGAAAAATGGCGAAAATTGTAAAAAAAAATTTTTAAAGTTTTTGCTTCAAATTCGATTGTGGGCGTACTGTCAGGCAAAAATAAATTATTTTGAACCCTTAAGGGGTTAAAACTACCCCTAAAATATAGTTAATTGAAAACTAGGGGGGGGGGGTGTTCCAAAATAACACCGTTAAGAAAATCGAACCCTAAACGTTTTTGGGGTCGCTGATCACGAAAATCGAGGTCCCGCGGTCCCAAAATTAGGGCGTCACCCCTAAAAATGCAAAAAACACCCTTTTTAGGGGGTTTCGCGATTATTTCAATAATAATGAAAACTAATGCGATGAAATGCACTTTTTTTAATATTTATTTGCGAAGGTGGTTGATTTGTACTAAATTAAGGCGAACTTTATGATAAGGGGTAGGTAGTCCTAAAGAGTTGTAGGGGTAGTTTTAACCCCTTAAAGGTTGGAAATAATTTATTTTCGCCTGACAGTACGCCCAAATCGAATTTGAAGCATAAACTTAAAAAAATTTTTTTTACAAGTTTTGCCATTTTTCGCCAATTTAGGGGTACTTTCAACCCTTTAGGGGTACCCCTTACCATTAAGCTCGCCTAAATTTAGTATAAATCAATCCCCTTCGCAAATAAATATTAAAAAAAGAGCATTTCATCGCATTAGTTTTCATTATTATTGAAATATTCGCGAAAACCCCCTAAAAGGGTTTTTTTTTGCATTTTTAGGGGTGACGCCCTAATTTTAGAACCGCGTGACCTCGATTTTCGTGATCAGCGACCCCAAAAACCTTTAGGGTTCGATTTTCTTAACGGTGTTGTTTTGGAACACCCCCCCCCATTTTTAAATTAACTATATTTTAGGGGTAGTTTTAACCCTTTAAGGGTTGAAAATAATTTATTTTTGCCTGACAGTACGCCCACAATCGAATTTGAAGCAAAAACTTTAAAAAAATTTTTTTTACAATTTTTGCCATTTTTCGCCAATTTAGGGGTACTTTCAACCCTTTAGGGGTACCCCTTACCATTAAGCTCGCCTAAATTTAGTATAAATAAACCTCCTTCTCAAATAAATATTAAAAAAAGTGCATTTCATTGCATTAGTTTTCATTATTATTGAAATAATCGCGAAAACCCCCTAAAAAGGGGTGTTTTTTGCATTTTTAGGGGTGACGCCCTAATTTTGGGACCGCGGGACCTCGATTTTCGTGATCAGCGACCCCAAAAACGTTTAGGGTTCGATTTTCTTAACGGTGTTATTTTGGAACACCCCCCCCCGCGTTTTGAATGGACTACAATGTAAACCAGAACGCTGGAACAGGATCATCACTTTGCCTAAAAATTTGTTACTTCGACTTGCTTGTTTATGCAAAGTTTCGCCGAACAACCAGAATCTGATCTGCGATCCTTCGGTCTTCCAATTCTCCATAGATAGTAAAAAAAAGAACCCAGTGTTTAATGAAAAAGCCAACTAATGCCCTGACATCCCTACTGCTGCGATTTAGTAATATTCTTTGTTTTAACATAACTTTAGAATTAACAGTTTAGCCAGAAAGATAAAATAAATGAGTTAGGTTGAAAATACACTAAAATTTATTTAGGTTTTAGCCTAGCATCGGACCCGTCTTTTATAAAAACTCCCTGTATAGACTGATAGGCAATGATTGCAAAATGTCTGTTACATAGTAAACTACAAAAGCTATACTAAAAGTTTAATAACCACAAATCAAATTTATCTAGCCATAAATGAAATATTCTGATATGAGAACATCTCTTTTTATATTCTTTTATTTAACTTGCGTGGTATGTGACCAAATCTTGGAAGTTAAATTTGACCCACTTCCCGCTTTCGGATAGAGCTGAAATTTTGCATACACGTTTAGTTTGGATGACAATGCAATCTGACCATTTTGTAAAAATATCCAGATCTGCCGTGCAAAGGACAAAAGACCTAAATGCAAAAAGCTCGATTTGAGTAAAACGCGTTTCAAGTGTTTTTTTGTTACTTTCTGTAAAATAAGAAAATGAAAATGAAGTTTATTCAAATTGTCTAAACTTAGATAATTTGAATAAACTTCATTTGCATTTTCTTATTTTACGGAAAGTAACAAAAAAACAACTTGAAACGCGTTTTACTCGAATCGAGCTTTTTGCATTTAGGTCTTTTGTCCTTTGCACGGCAGAGATGGTGATTCCAAACTTGCGGCCGATTTTAGAAGTTGTGCTCCGCGGCCCCCTGACATGGGTATCAAATGAAAGGATATGACAGGTAGAACACAATTAGCTATGTGGCGTCTTTCCAAATTCAAAATGGCGGCCAACACTAAATTGCGGAAAGCTTATAATAGACTAAAAAGTAGAAAATATAACCGATCAACTTCCAATTTTGCACACACTCGTAGCTCGCGTGATAATTAATATGTATGCATGATGAGATAAATAGTTGAGTTAAGGGTGGATTGAAAATAAAGAAGCAGCACCTACACGTTACAAAATATCACAAACAAAACAAAGAGATGCTGCTGTAAAGTAAATTCAACTATGTACTCAATTAATGAAATCATGTCCGTATGCATAATTTCAACTCAACCGAGGTAGCAGAGCTGAGTCGAGTTCAGTCGACCTTAACTCAACTCGACTCCCGTTTACATGCAGTTAGACTTGTGTTCAACCTGAGTTCTACTCATCATGTATAAGCACTTTAATGCGATCTAACCTTTTTGTAAAAAAACCAAGAAGCCGGTTTCAGGAGGGCGCCCGTTTTTGAAATTATGTATGTTCCACCGAGCCTACGATATGGGTATCAAATGAAAGAGTACGGCAGGTAGAATACAGTAAGCTGTGTGACGTAATGTTAGATCTAATAGAACCGTCATCATGAAATGGCGGAATACATATAATATACTAAAAAGGAGAAAATAAAATAAATGGTTAAAAAAAATTTTTTTTAATTCTTTTAACTAACTTAAAAATTGTACTGCTGAAAAGTAAAAAATAAAAAATTACATAAAGAAAGCGTGAAACTTCAATTTTAATGAAAAAGTTAAATAAAGGAATGGCGCATTTTTCATCAAAATTTTTTGTTAGAATTTTATATATCCCAAAACGTTAATTTACAGAAAATACCCCGGTTGTAGTAGCGAAATTTCTCTAAAATTAAAGCAAATTTATGTTGATTATAAATGTTTTGGGTAAAACAATTCGATTATTCACACACATCGCTATATTTTTGTATATCATGGTTTTAACATTTTGTAAATAACAGTTAGTACTTGGCTCTTATGAACTAAGCACTTCTTAGTAATTCCATATTGTATAATATTGATGGAAAACCTTCGAATTTATTTCTTGGAAATTTTAAATAAAATCAAGTTATCAAGGATAACATCAAGGAATTCATTTTAAAATTAATAAATACTCCCTAAAGGTACAATCAATTTATAAACAATGAACAACTTTAATATCGAAGGCTTCCAAAAGTTTTAAGTTTTCCAATTAATAAATAAATTGTCTATATAAATTAATATTTCAACGCTTGTGAAAACTTATTTAGAACAAAAAAAAAAAAGGAAATCCAATTTTACAAGCGACAAGCCCCTTGGGAATTTCAGATGAGGCACTGAAGGTCACTGTTTTGATGTAAATTCGTAAAAGTTTCCGACATTTTCTTGTACGTACATATATTACAAATAATTTATATTGGCTGGAACTAAATAGATGTTTCGTAGATTTCATATTAATTTATCAAAAATAAAGAATTATATAATGTAATCAAAAACACCAGTGCAAAAAGAGCAGTATGTTCTATACTATATATATGTACATATACATTTGTATGTATATTACTCCAATAAAGTCAAAGCATGGAAATTATTTAGCTAACCAGTTAGCAAACAGTTGTCACGAAACTAAAGCTCACATTTCGGCATAAACAGAACTAGAATCAAATAGGAAACTGAACTAGATTTATTTCATTATTTACGGCTAACTAGCCTCGCAGGAGCTGAATGTAACGCCATACATCTCCATATCCTGCTAATAACACAGTCAGCATCACACCAATTGGTCTCACCAGTCCTGGAGAGTCAACGACACTGAAATCAAGGGAATTTCGCTGTATACTATGGCTTCTAATTAAAACGATTGCCCCTGATTTTTCGCCCACCGCATTAACGATTTCCGCTAAATTATATGTGTGCCGGCAACGAGAAGCATTTCATTTCGCATGCTCTGCAATTTATTGTGTCCTGATTAAGGTAATAATTAAGTATGTATGTATATATGTATACAAGATTGGTCGATTTTCATCCTAGCGTTTTTCCTATTGGAAGTATTTTTTGTGTTACTCTGTATTGAAGTGATTTGGACTGAAAAATAGGGCATTTCTAAGGAACGCAAAATTTTTTGAACTGGGGTAATCTGCTGTAATAAGTGAATATTTGCTACCAAATACCCTGCGTAGTATTCTGTGTGTACTCGCTCTTTCTATAAATACACTTCATAAAAAACCAAGCGGAAAAGGAAATCGTGTAAGATGAGACGCGGCATAAGCACAAGAAAGGTCACGTACAACGAAAAACTTGAGACCCCGCAAATTTTATCCTCAAATAATGGCCACATTTTGTAATATGCATAACGAAATAAAACAAGGAAAACGGTTGTCAGTTATAAAAGTTTGAAACATATCCTATAATAACCGGACTCTGTTCCAATGTACCTTTTTCTCGGAAATACATATATGGGATATTCCCTGCCAAATCAGAAACCATTTGGCGTTAACTGATCTGATTTTTAAATTTTTTTTTTTTAGTTTTAGTATTGATTGAGTCTAGCACTTTTAATCTTCTTCTTCGAGATTGTTAAATACATAATTAAATTTGTTCTCCTCTTTGAGATCGAACCACAATAATTAATAAAAGAAGTTATGTTTAATGATATTTATTTAATCACTATTTACTAACTTTATAATAACTTTATAATATCAAAATTTAGATAACTTAACTTATAATAAAATTAAGTTTAGAGATAAGGAAACGCGGACGCGACCGGGAAATATGTTTTAGCTTTAAGAACTCGATTGGAACTGAACTTTACATTTGATTCATTATGTTGATCAGCCCTTGAGTGCATTAATAATTTAATAAGTTCACACGTTTAATAAGTTCACACGTTCGTGCACCTGCAGTTCTTAGAACATGTCAACGAGACGCGGCTTGCAAATAATTACTTACGAAATCGTGTGAACCGATTTCGCGACATTATGGCGAAATTAAAATGGTGAAATTCAAGGGGATGTCTCAAGACTGACAATGTCTCATGGGAATTATAGAATTATAATATGGTTTTCTTAGGAGGAGTAACTATAAAATCTAGTCTCAATGATACTGTTCAGAATTAGCAATTTAATTTCTGACTCAATAAAAAGGTGCCGGAAGAGTGTGATTCAATAAAAAGATAACCTTTTCCACTAATCAAAATTACTATTTATTCGCAATTAATTCTTAGATTTTCTCAAATATAACTTCAATAAAAATTCAACAAATTGCCAAAATAATTCAATTCAATCTTTAATTTGTTATTTATTACTTGAAATTTCGTATTTGTTTTGTAAATAAAAATTACCAAAATATTGCTTGCTCTGGTAACTTAAATGAATAACGCCACCTATCGGTCAGCGTGATGATTGATGTTTCGACTGATGTGTTCTGCAATTAGAACAGCCAGGAATAAACTTTGTGTTGCTGTACTCTGGTTTCGTTTCTTGTGAATCGCTTGGGATTTGCTTGCTGCTTGCTGCCTGGTTGCTGCTTGCTGCCTGGTTTCTGTTTACTGGACTGCTTTGCCTTGTTTCTTCGCAAATTCGTCCCTCTGTGGTTGGTTAGAGTAACTGCTGAAATCAACTTTGATGATTAAGTTACTGCTGTAGTAAAGACTTCAAAACTGTCTTTAATTCGGGCTTTACTGGGAAAAGACCTCTTTTCAGAATGCTAAGTTCGATACTTAGGCTTTGAAATTGCTTTATTGCTAAAACCTTAATATAGATTTTATCTTCTAGTTCAAGACTCTAGAAAGATTAAAAGCAATCTGATTAAACGCCGTCTGTGCGTCGGTATTTATTTCTACTCGAACAATAGCTGCGGCTATCCTTTGGCAGGGGGCTTCGTTCTCGAAGTACATAATTTCGGGTTTATGTACTAGATCGGCGTGCGATGTCCGATCAGCTGTTCTTGTTTATCTTACGGCGCTTTTCTGGTAAGTATTTTTTATCCTGTCTTTTTTTAATTTATGTATTAATTTTAGTTTATATTTTAGGTTGTTTTTAGTGGGGGATGGAAATGAGGAGGTGGAGCCTGCGACTATTTCGTTGGGGTTGACAGGTAAGTGTTTTTTTGGAACCTATGTTGGATTTTATTAATCTTTGTTTGTTTACAGACTGTCGATTTGCCGACGGCATTTCGGCATCTTCTTTGAATGGCACTCTGGATGGTTTTTTCTTGTGGGTTTTTGGTTTTTAAAAACAGGTAAAAATTTAATATTTATATTTAATAATTCGTTTCTATTTGCAGGTACGAATTTCTTGTTGTTTTTTGTTGTTTAGTGCTGTCCCTTAACGTGTGTGGTTTTTGTAGATTTTGTAGATCCATGTAGTTTTGGTTTGATTTTAATAAAGTGCAAAATATTGTGAAATTTTGTGTTTTTTATTTTTTAATTCCTTTTTGCTTGGTTTTTTGTTTTAAAAATAAAATGAAGAAAATAGTGAATTTTGTGGTTTCATTTAATATTCCTTGTTCCTTGGTTTTTATTTTCAGTGTCGCCGGAACAGATACAGTGGCGGATTCAAGACTGGAAATCAGGGACACCTCCCCCCAAGAGCTGAAAATGTCGAGGAAACTAGACTAGGAAATTTACTTCTATATACATATAATCATTAACTGGGACCCGGTACGCGTCGCTGCACCCATAAGCCAATAGTAGAAAATAAAAAATATCCATTGACTTCGTAATTTTTGAGATATGAATTTTACACAGATGAAGTACCTCAAAGAATGGGTACATGGGTCTGGAGACGGCCGCCATGGGTTTAACGGTGTACTATATTGCTTATTGTATTTCAGTTCACAACTGCGTAATGAAATTTTCATTAAATGGAATGATTCAATTTATTGACAACTTTACATTTACGAAGCTGTCAAACAATAGGTAAGCCATGAAGATATTGAAACTAAAATGAAGTGAAATTTCTTAAAATTACCAATTTTTTAGATTTTTCAGCTCTTTCTTTTGGTTAAGAGTATAAAAAATAGTCTACGACCTATTCTCAGACCTACCAAATATACAAAACTAGTTGGGATGTGGGTTCGACCCTTTTGGTCCACACGATCACCTTCCCAGTATGATGGATGTTGAATATTATGATTGGATATTTTAATAATAAATGAACAATAGGCAATATAGAATATATGTATAATACCGAGAATTTGTCACAATTGTTTATCAATATTTTCGCTAAAATGTCAAACTAAATGTGCGCACTTACAAGATTAGGCTGACGAAAATGTATATAAAATTTATGTATTAATGTTTTTCGGCACCTCAATGAAGTCGATATAGTTTTTAGTTCGCGCGGTATCGTGCAGGTACAAAAATCACTTAAGTCATTTAAACCAAAAAACCGCTGGACCGAATATTATAAAAATCTTTTCAGATTATATTGTCGCTAATACGCTTCGAACGGCACCTCAAGTAAGTCAATATCTTTCGTGGTTCGGACGATATCGTGCAGGTACAAAAATCACTTACGCCGCTTAAACAAAAAAATGGCTCGACCGAATTTTATGAAAATCTTTTCAGATCATATTTTGGTTAATACTCTTCGAACGGCACGTCAACTAAGTCGATATCTTTTATAGTTCGCGCGATATCGTGCAGGTACAAAAATCACTTAAGTCATTTAAACCAAAAAACCGCTGGACCGAATATTATAAAAATCTTTTCAGATTATATTGTCGCTAATACGCTTCGAACGGCACCTCAAGCAAGTCAATATCTTTCTTGGTTCGGGCGATATCGTGCAGGTACAAAAATCACTTACGTCGCTTAAACAAAAAAACGGCTGGACCGAATTTCATGAAAATCTTTTCAGATCATATTTCGGTTAATACGCTTCGAACGACACCTCAACGAAGTCGATATCAGTTTTGGTTCACGCGATATCGTGCAGGAAAAAATGACCACATCCGTACGCACATACACACACACACACATACTTCCTCCCAATTTTTTGCTTAAAATGCTCCTGGGACCTTGAAAGATGAAAATACGTTGAAATTTTCGATTTCGATTTTCGGACCGATTACAATAACTTCCTATACTGGGAAGTTAAAAAATCATAAAAATTGGTCAACCAGTCTCGGAGGAGAAATATTACTGTCTTTATTAAAAAAAAAATCTTGACAAAATTTTTGAATTGTAGCTGTGGGCTTAGTTTGAAATGTTATTTAATCAAAATGAAATTGAAATGTCATTGTTGGATTTTGAAAAATGCGTCTTATTAGAAAACTAGTTTTAGAACCTACATATACATAGTTAAAATAGCTCTGTAAGCTTATTGATGAGCAGGAATTATCCTGGTCAGTTCATTTGTACATTACACGACGGTAAATTGTTCTGACTGCTCAGTTTATTGAAATGTCCCACTACTCTTGGTATGAGCGTGCATACCTGCACCCAACGTTCATAAATAGCTCCACTGCCTGTTGTTGATCTTGGCTTCGTGCAACATCGTCCTCCACGATTGCCGATGCCTGTATTGAAGCCAAATTCTTATACCTAGGGTTCATTGAACTTCTTCTATTCTATCTGTAAATCCCTGCCCCAAAACTAAACCACCAATATCAAGGCGAAGTATCTAAGTTTTATAATAAAATAGTTCTTACAAAGTTTGTAGGTAATGCCATTGTCTACAAAAAATATTATACATTTTCGCCGTTTTAAAGATCTAAAATACTCATATCATACTTTTTCGCTACTTGTATACGTCATCAGACATTCAATAAAATCCGTTGTTCGACTATGCAGCTAATATTCTCAGGGGCGATTCCTCGATATTTTTAAAAAAAAATTGTTCTTAAGAGGAAGATATCTCCACTATCCATGGGTAGAGTTTTTACGAAACACATACTACGTATACATGGTGAGTTAAAAGGTTAAGTTGAGGTTGAGTTGAAGTTTCGACTCGCGGCACAAATCACAAACAAACCACAGAGATGCTACTGTCCACTAAATTCCACTACTCAACTACCGAACTCGCGTCTATATGCATAATTTCAACACAACCCACTTAGCAGAGATGCGGCGAGTTCAGTCGACCTTAATTCAACTTGACTCTCGCCTTCATTTAGTTGGACCCGGGTTCAACCTGAGTTCAACTGATCATATATGGTACTAGCAGAAACTTAGGTGACTCAATTTGGAAGATATGTACTCGCAAGTTCAAAGCATGGGAAAAATCGTAATATACCTTGGTTTATTATATATTTTGAGATTTACAATGCTTTTTGTGGCCCTCTGACATGAGTATCAAATGAAAAGGTACGATACATAGTATGCTAGATTTAAAAAAAAAGTGGACATAAATCCAAAAAGAATATTTTTATAATCCCTTTTTCTAGGAATTATCTTCAAGAGGGGATCCCCTGCATGTTTTACCGGAAGATGGGGCGGGAAGCTTTAAAGCCGGCGGCTCCTAGGCATAGGTACTTTGGACATACATATCTGCATATGCGTGTCTTCACCGCAAAAACACTTCCTACGTAAAATCCCAATAATTTTGTATCTACATGTGTAATATTAATTAGTTCAATGGAGGGCGACCCTCAAAGCATGTAGAAAAGCTCTATGTGCTTTACCGTTATTAAATAATAATACACTTGCGAATGTAAGAGAACGATCAATAGCCCCGAAATTTTTTTTTAATTAATTGACCTTAAATTGTAAAAATAGCTTATTGCCCACTATCGCCCGCCATGGTTTTAAGGTGATTTTGTAGGAAGCCCAATTGGCTGGGCCTGCCGGACTCGTCACCACCTTCAATACCCCGGGTACCTTTGTAACCCCTCACAAAAATACTTTATGAAATACGAATTCAAAAGATTTGGGTGCTAAAACTTTCCAATTCATATTGTATACACGGCGTTAATCGCTACCGTGGGTGCTTTCGTGAAAAAATGTTAAAACTAGTATGTAGTGCTACCATGTTTAATTTTCGGAACATGCATGTGAGTTTTTGGCAGGTTGAGAAATTCCATGCATATAGAACCGACAGAGATGTTGCAAGTATTAGAAGACAAATTGGGCGAAAAGACTAACTCTTTTTAATTCATCAAGATTGTAAAGGAAATTTGAGAAAAATGTTTGTCTAAACTTAAAACGAAGTTGAAAGAATCCAAAAGAACAGCAGGAGTATTCAAAAATAAGCATGTAAATTGGCTTAATACTACAGTTACAATTGCCATTGTACTAACGTATTTTTTAGAACGCTGCAGCACATATGTATAAATACAATTGCTAAGAACATTTTCAAAGAATCGGAGCAATCGAAAGGGCGAGGTCGACCATGCGAAGAGTTTCATAAGGTCAGCGATCGATCCAAAAGACGAAAGACCGACAACTTGCACAAAAAATTCAGCACGTAAGAGTTGGCCTTCGCTACGCAAAGAAGTATTCGTTCATCAGGGGCCAGAGAAGCTGCTTATACAGGGTGTATCAGCTAAAGTGTCTAACCGCTTGGCTGTGGATAGGCCTTGGATAGACGAACAAAAAATCGTAAGGATTGTGGGGGAGGGGGGGAATATTTTGGAAACCATTGGTATTTCATCGATTATAATAAAGGAAATATTTCTCAATTGTTTTCCTATAAATTTAAATTCATCATCCCTTAATTGATAGTAAGCAGGAGTTCGTTCGTTCTCGATCGGTAGACGAAATAGTCGATGAATCGTGAAACCATTAATATTAATATTAAATGCTGCTATTCCAGTAGGTGCTGCTATAACACACCGAGCGCGGTGGCGGTAAAAGTAATTGCGCCATTCACACCAACTCGCTTTCTTGAACCCATTACAACCACCGATTGTAAAAAACACCTTGATCTCGGCGGATTCGAGTGATAGTCGGTATTTGCTATCTCGGTTACGAGAAATGAAGGTTTATGACAATGTTAGGCTTTTCCTCGCCTACATGCATAATAAGCCTGATTCTACCTGTATTCATGGTAAAACAAGGACCAGCCTTACCATCGCGATCCAACAGGAAGGTTTTCCCACGGATCATGCTGCCTTGCTCGAACTGTACACTAGGTACCACGAGCATTTCGGCGTTAACTCCCAACAAGTCGATAAGGATCTCTCCGCTTATGCTGCTCATGTAAGATCGCTGCATGTTTCTCAGCTCCAAAAAAGCCGCGATGAGGCGAATAGATATTACCGCCCATATACTTTTCATTATACTTTTCAAACTAAAAAAGTTAGGTTTCCCTGAAGCCCTTCTATTATGGTTCCAGTCCTACTTAGCTGACAGGACCTACCAAGTCCTTTTCCGTGGATCCAAATCCGCCACCATTGAGGCGTCATCCGGTGTCCCTCAAGGCAGTCATCTTGGCCCTATCCTCTTTATTCTTTCTATTGATGATATTGTTACCTTGCTAAGACACTGCAGAATCCTGATTTATGCTGATGACATCAAATTGTACCATCACGTAAAGAGTATGGAGGACTGCAAACTTTTGCAAGTCGACCTCGACACCTTTTACTCTTGGTGCGCTAACAACAACCTGGTTCTTAATATTAGTAAATGCGAAGTCATGACTTTTTGTAGGCGACGTGATCCTATAATTTATAACTACTCATTTTCTAGTGTGGGTGTCCCCCGTGTTAATTTTGTTAAAGATCTCGGGATTAGATTTGACACCAAGCTGGACTTTGCTTCTCATATCAACTATATTTCTACCAAGAGCAGCTTAGTCTTGGGTTTTATTAAAAGGTGGTCCAAAGAATTTAATAGCACCCTGATCACTAAACACCTCTACATCTCCCTTGTCAGACCTTTACTTGAATATGCGTCCCAGGTTTGGTCTCCTTACTATTCTTCGTATGTTGGAAAAATTGAGTCGGTTCAAAGTAGGTTCGTTCGATTCGCATTGAATCACCTTCCTTGGGAAGACCCTTTAATTCTTCCACCATATGAATACCGACTTAAGTTACTCAACTTAAACACTCTCCACAAGCGTCGTGAGGTGGCTGATGTTGTTTTCGTCCACCAGCTTCTTAATGGACGTGTCGACTCAGGTTTTCTAAGGCGCCGTGCGTCGTTTAGAGAGAGCCGATACAATCTGAGAGGACCACCGCTCTTACACATCAACTCCTCTAACACCAATTATGGCCGATTTGAGCCTGTTAATCGCATGTTCATTAATGTAAAGAAAAATATTAATGTTTTTAGCGTGAGCACTAACAAAGACCTGCTTAAAAGGAGGCTATTTGTTGTCTCATGACTGTTTATGTGTTTTGCATGCAATTTTTACTGGTACTTATTCTTTTATGTTTGCATGTCTCAGCTGAGCCACGGCAGTGGTAAATATTTCTCAGCCCTGCTGGGAAGTGCGCCTTCTGTGTTAGAAGGGAAACTCTATATATGTATATATATACATATATATATAATATATATATGTATATATGTGTGTGTATGTATATATAGATTTTCATGCTTAGCTGAAAAGTGCGCCTTCTGTGCTAGAAGGGTTAACTCTTGAATAATAACTAGTTACTTCCCCAATTGCCGATCCCTCCCCGTCGCTTCTCCGTAAACCTATCCTACCCGAGATAAGAATCTTTTACCACAACTGTAGTGGTATTAGAACCAAAATTAATAATCTTTTTATTGACTCCAAATCATGTCGTTATAATGTACTTGTACTCACCGAAACCTGGTTAAATGATTCATTCCTAAATGAAGAAATTTTGGACAGCAGCTGGACAATCTACAGGTGCGATAGAGACTACAGTTCCACTGGTCTCACAAGAGGGGGTGGAGTCCTTATAGCTGTCAAAAACTCTTTAGATAGTGAATTGATTACGACTCCTCGTACAAAATCCTTTGAACACGTCTTCATACGTATCAAATCTGCCCTGAAGCATACATTCATCGGCACGATCTATATCCCCCCTAATTCCGACGAATCTAATTATGATGATTTATTACGTATAGTGGAGGAAGTTAACGAGACTCTCCGCGATAACGACATCATATTTATACTAGGCGATTTTAACCGGCCAAACATTTCTTTCATCCCTGACGAGGAAGATAATAAATTACTTCCAATTAATGTCATTAATGCCGTCGATATAAAGCTTATCGACACTTTTTACGGTAATGATGTTTGCCAAATTATTGGACAACCAAATTCTTATGGTAAATGGCTAGACCTTATCTTCACCAATTTATACGAGGAGGTGAATATTCTACCCGTCTCCGACGAGGATAACCTTTTCACTAACTCTATACACCACTCCGCATGGTCACTCGAGCTAAATTACTCAGTCCCTAATCATCGTACATCATATAACAATACAATTGTTTATGATTTTAAGAATGCGGACTTGGACAGTATTGGCTTTGATTTATCCCTAGTCGACTGGGAACATAGGCTATCTAGTAATGATCTTGACGAGATAGTATCATGTTTCTACGATATCATCTTCAACACCATCGACAAATATGTACCCAAAATTAAAAAACGGGGTAAAGTATCGGAACCATGGCTGGATAGAGAGACTAGATTTCTCCGTAATCAAAGAAATAAATTATATAATATGATCAGAAAAACCACGTATGTAAACGAGCGATTGAACTCCGAATACATCAGGTTAGTCTCAGAATTTAATCTTAGGTCTCGCGAAGCCTACACTACATATATTAATTCTGTTGGCGATAACATCATAAGTGATCCCAAAAAATTTTTTGATTATGTTAATTTTAAACGGAAAACCTCGGGGTACCCAACGACAATGACGAATGGTAGAAAACACTCCTCGTGCCCTCAAATAATTTGCAACATGTTCGCTGATAGGTTTTGGGAAATTTATAGCCCCATGTCCAGTGTAACAACCAATCTAACTAGTGGGCACGCTGACACCCAGCTAATAAATGGTATATCTCTTTCTGTTGACGAGATTTTGACGGGTCTGAACAATCTCGACATTAAAAAAGGTAATGGTCCCGACCTTCTCCCTCCTATTTTCTTGCAGAGCTGCTCAAAACATATTGCATTCCCTCTTTATCTCCTCTTTAACAAATCTTTATCGTTAGGAAAGTTTCCCACGCTATGGAAGAAATCCTACCTAACACCAATCTACAAATCCGGTGATAAGCACTCGGTGGACAACTATAGGGGCATTGCCATTTTATCATCAATTCCTAAGCTTTTTGAAAAACTGGTTTATGACAAGATTGCCCCTCTTATCGACCCATACCTTAACGAACAACAGCACGGTTTTCGGAAAGGGCGTTCAACAACTTCTAACCTCATGGTCCTATGGAATTGCTATGCGGAATGGAGAGCGGCCATCAATTAGATGCTGTGTACACTGATTTCAGCAAGGCCTTTGATCGAGTGGACCACGCCATCTTAATTGCAAAATTATTAAAATTTGGAATATCAAGTCCTGCCCTGGAATGGTTAAAATCATATCTGAATGGAAGAACACAGGTTATCAGATTCCAAGGATTTCTATCTAATGAGATCGAAGTAACCTCTGGTGTTCCTAAGGGCAGTCATCTTGGTCCTCTCCTTTTCAATATTTTCATCTCCGATCTGTCGGAAAAACTAATAAATATTCCTCACCTCTTCTACGCAGATGATCTTAAAATCTATAGCGTCATTAAGACCCAAAGTGATGTTTCCTTCATGCAGGCGAAACTGAATGCCTTACAAGACTGGTGCACTACGAACAAATTGCAACTTAACACCAGCAAATGCCATGCAATTACCTGCTCCCGTGGAAAAAACGCACAGAAGCAGGACTATTATCTGAATGGCATAATGTTGAATGAGGTCGATCATATCGTAGATCTAGGCGTGGTTCTAGACAAAAAACTCAATTTCAACCTGCACTACGATAATATCACTGCCAGAGCCAACAAACTTCTTGGTTTCATAAAGAGAAGAGCCAAAGAGTTCGATAATGTATGGGTCACAAAAACACTCTTCTGTTCTCTAGTCCGCCCTATCCTGGAATACGCGTGTCCTATCTGGGATCCCATATTCCAAGTAAGCAGCAGGCGGATCGAATCCGTTCAAAAGAGATTTCTCCTCTTCGCCCTGAGACATCTACACAACCCACATGACTACCAAACCCTACCGCACTACTTGGACAGGCTCAAAGTGCTTGATCTCATGCCGCTATCTAGCAGGAGAAAATTGCTCATATCTTGCGTTACCTTTGACGTCCTAAGTGGAAAGCTTAAAGTGCAATTTCTGTCGGACAAGATCAAATTCAATGATGTAGTCCGCCACACACGACACACTAAATTACTTAGGGAATATCCACACCGTACCGATTACGCAAGGAACGAGCCCGTCAACAGATGCTGTATGGTTTTCAATAGCCATAGCTCCTGTTTTTCCCCTTCACTCAACAAGGCATCCTATAAGAAAATACTCAGATCCCTACTAACATCCCCCCTCCTTGACAATAGTAGGTAATATAAAAAGACTGTTATATGTACTATGTTATAATTTAAGTGTTATGTATACGTAGTTTAAGTGTGCCTTGTTTGGCGAATTAATAAAATAAAATAAAAAAATAAAATAGAGACGAAAACATTTGATAAATGCAGATGACCGAAAGGAGGGCGGGGGTGCTAAAATTTGGGTTTTGGGGGCTAATCCTGTTATTTTGCGATTTCTGAGAAAAGTAGATTTCTTATCGAAAAACGTTAAATGTAAAAGTTATAGATAATTAAGAAATGTAGAGCTTTTTCAAACTATTTTTCGGCATACCCTCAGAAAATAGAGAAAAACGTCAAAACCCGATTTTTTCATTTCGTGTTGTTGTAGTGTCATTTATAACTTTCACAAAAATGATCCGATTTTAATGAAATTTGGTGAAAATGTAGATTTTCATGTTTCGAAAAGCCCCAATTTCTTTTAAAGCGATTGATTGACTTTAGTTTAAAAAAACCCCTTGGGGGAACAGATTGTATGATAAATTTCTTCTTTTTGGTCAGATTTTATTGAAACTTGGTATAAATACTCTACAACATAAATAACGGGATACGTGTTTCAACCTTTCTCAAAATTCATCCTCTAAAGGAATGAAATGGGGATTCTAAAGTAAACTAGAAATCTATATGCATATTGTTACGTTTTTACAGCTTAACGAATTCGTAGGATTAATTAAGGAATACAATTTTTAATTATCTACACAAATATTTATTTATTACAAACCAAAACACAATTTAATAACAAACACAATTCTTATCGTTCACTATAATCACTTTCAATTTAATATCTCGCACTATTAAATTTTATCTATCGCTTTATAATTCACTTTTAAATCACCACTTTTCACTGTTTTCACTTTAGAACACTTTTATCGCTTTTCAAATCAAAACTCACTCACTCAGCGCCTGCAAGCTGCTTTTATATCCCAGATCCACCTTTATCTAACTTCTGGAACCGTCGTCCCTTTTCTAGTGCCTAGTGGTATGTTCTTTCCTCTTCGGCAAGAAGCTTGAAGTTGTCTTCAATTATCGTTCGTTCCAATTTTGGTACAGTACATAAATCATTAGTTCAGGCAACAAGCACAGACGTTAACGACAATCGTTGATTCGGCTTTTTAACGAACAGATGGCGCATAAATCATCACATTGCCCCCTTCTTAGGACTGTTCGTTCTGAACAGTTGTCCATTCTGGATCCGGCTGATGATATGGGCACAGCCTGTCTATGTGCACGATCTTCTTCTTCCCTTTGGGTCCTTGTTGAATCCTGTAGACAACATCGTTGAGCCGTGTTAGGATTTTATAGGGCCCCTCCCACTGGCGCTGATGTTTCGGAGACTTGCCTTTCCGTCGCCGGGGGTTGAACAGCCAAACGAGGTGACCTTCCTTGTACCCACTACTGTTCACACGGAGGTCGTACCTTGATTTCATCCTATCACTGGCCGACTTAGGATTCTCCTTAGCGATTTTCTGAACTGAGGCTCCAACGTTGTATTGTCGCGTTTCTTTTTTTCGCTTTGACTCGAGGACCCTTACTGCCGGCGCAAAATGGGCATTTACGACACCAGTTCGTAACATCCTCCCGCATATGAAGCCAATAGAATCTCTCCTTTATTTTTGCCATAGTTTTGTTGACTCCCAAATGTCCTCCTGACGGGCTATTATGACACTCCTCGAGAATATCTGTTATTCCAGCACGAGGGACTAGCACCTGCATTCGATGAGAGGTACCATCAGCTGTTTCCCATTTGCGCTTCAATACTCCTCCTTCGATATGCAATGAATTCCATTGGGCCCAATAGCTCTTCAGGATTTGACTTCTCCATGCGATGTCTTTCCATTTAAGTTTCTCCTCGTGTTCCTTCCATGACAAAATCGAAGAAATGTCCGGATCGTCGCATTGCACCTCCCGAATTCCCTGGTCCTCATATCTTATACTTGGTTCAACAGTCATCTTTTGACACTTTTCCTCAATACGCCAATGGTTTTAAATAAAACCTGGTTCGCATAGTCGCCGGGACAGTGCAGTATCCATTGGAATTCCCCTGCTGCGATGTTTTATCATTCCTTCTCCAATGTCCAACAGGATTCCGGGTGTTGTCATAAAGTTCAAACCGAGAATACACTCGTCTACTATGTCAGCTACCAGGAACGAATGTGTAAACTTAATGTCGCCGAGTACCACGTCCATCATTGTTTCCCCATGTAATTTCACTGGCTCCCTCATACAGTTTTCAGGATGTACTGGTCAGCGTTTTCAGCCACTTTCTACCGACCAAATCAGCCCTGATGACAGATCTTGAGGCACCTGTATCCACTGTAATTGTGTATTGCTCATCACCAACATTCCCCTCGATGACAAGGCTGTGGTTGCAGTTGGGTGACGTTGGCGATGACATCAGGGGTTTCAATTTTCCCCACTAACTCCCTCTCGTAGCTTTTCTGCCGTTGTCCACATTTTCCGCAGCACGTTGAGCGACTCCTACTCCCTGGAGATTCCCTCCTTCACTCTCGACAACTGCTTTGTAGATGGCCCGGCTCACCACAGTTCCAGCATCGTAGACGACGACGTACTTCCAAGGTGATTTTATGGCAAATCTTCTCAGTCGTATTGATACCCCTGAGGTGGACTGCACTCCTTGCTTGCTTCGCTGCCTCGTATGCCAGAGCATATCCCAAAACTTCTTGGGTAGTCTTATTTCCGGCCAATCTGGCTGCCATTTGCAGATCCCGGAGGGTAAACGAGTTAAGAAGAGCCTCTCTTGCTATCTCGTTAATGTAGTCTTGACAGAAATTAGGATATGCCAAGCGCGCTAGCCGCTCGATATCTGCCCAAAGTTGCTGCAGCGTTTCTCCGGGACTTTGAAATCTATTTCGTAATTGAGTTCGGTAGACTGGTTGCATGTGTTCATCACCGTAACGCATTTCCAGTGCTTGTACCAAGGACCCTGTAACTGTTACGATGTTCTGTAGGTATCGATAGTAATAGTTCCGCTGCTGCGCCCCTTAGTGACAACGTTATGGCAATTGTTTTCTCTTCCGCTGTCCAGAAATTACGAGCTGCTGCTGCTTCGAATTGGATCTTGTAAGTAGCCCATTGTCCATCGAAGGTTGGAGTCTTCAGTTTCCTGCCTTTGATGAATTCCTGAGATGTTGGTGCTGTGTGATGAAGAGCTTTACCCTTTCCAGGTACGTTCCTTATACGATGTAGGCTTATGCTAATAAACAATTTTTTAAATATTTGCCCTAACGGGGTGGATTGTATGTCTTCTTCTTTTTCTTTAAGCTCTTTTAATCCGTCATGGTATATAGGGCGGAAACAGTTGCCTTCCAGGGGACTCTGTTTTGCGCGACAGCTCTCAGCTCCGACCAGGATCTCCCAGTTGCTGCAGCTTCTGCTAGTAGGGTGGGTTCTCCTCCACGTTGTTCTAGGTCTTCCTACTCGACGGGATCCTTGCCTGTTTGGCTAGATTTTCGTCTTCGCGTCGGCCCACAATCGATAGTTTTGGTTGTACATCAGCCGATCGATGTACATACATCCAATTTGACCGTGTATGGGGGCCTTAATCCATATCTCTTATTTTTGTTATAAGTAGGTTTTAAACTGTCGTCCCAATAAATAATTTCCACGATCACGAACTTCTAATTCACATTTTTAAGGTTTTTTGGTGGGATAGTAATATATGGGACAACATTTTGCGCACAGTAGATAATAAGCAGATGCCTCTCCAGTTGTCGCATATTGTTAGGTAACCATTTTTTGGTATTTTGACTATGATACGTTCCGTCCAATTCTCCGAAAAGGTACAGGTGTTCCATGCCATTTCGAGGATTGGCTGAAGGGCATCTGTTATGAGGCTTGAATCGGCTTTCAACAATTCTGGCGGGATGCCATCTTTTCCAGCTGCTTTACCATTGGCCATCGCATGAATTGGGGTTACTATTTCCGTCTTGGATGGGGTCCGGGTAGGTCCTCCTTTTTTGGTATTTTGACTATGATACCTCCCGTCCAATCCTCCGGAAAGGTACAGGTGTTCTATGCTACTTCCAGGATAGACTGAAGCGCATCTGCTATGAAGCTGGTGACAGAATTTCGCTCAAACGCGGTGCGGACATTGACAGGTAGAATAAAGTATGTGTATTGCAATGCAAATTAACGAAATGTGGCTTGAGCACTACGCATACACCGCGTAAGTTGCTTTACTTTATACTTCTGGCGCGTTGCCGCGCGGTCCAGTGTAAAAAAGTTGTTTGTGTGTTGTGTTTTGAGTCGTGTTTTGGTGTTGGTGGGCATTTTGTTTATGTTTTGAATCGTGTGCTCTTGAATTTGTTGAATTTCATAATTATTTCGAAATTGTGGTGATGAAATTAGTACCTAGAACAAATACAAGTCCTGTAGGATAGAAAATTAATACGCAAATCATACAGCTTTTTCAATTTATTTCGTATCACGTCTACTTGTAGACTGATTTACAATATTCCGTGATTGCGGTGCGTCAGCGAGACGAGTTGTCGGACGATACTCGCTATCGCTGGAAACTCGCAGGTAGAATTACAATAATGCGAGTACGAATCTAGTTCACTATGTCAAATTTTATAGTTTTGACACAATTATGTATCAAAAATCAACTAAAATTAGAAAGACAGATGACAGAAATAATTATTTAAAATTCAAAATTCAAAAATCTGTCATATGAGACTTGTCATTGCCTCTCGGAGCGTTAAAATTTCAATTTCGCAAATCGCTGCATTGTACATTGCGGCATTTGAACACACGATATGGAAAACGTTTTGACAGTGTGTGCGAGACTCGTCTCGTTGTCGCATCGCACTCTCGCAACATTGTAAATCAGCCTTGTCACTTTGATTTTTAGGTTGTGTCAAAGTCGGAACGCGACACCAGCACGGCGACTTTGTGTCAGTGAAAAATCCGCGCACACCGCGAAGCCAATGTCCGCACCGCGTTTGAGCGAAATTCTGTCACCAGCTTGAGGCTTATATCGACTTTCAACAATTCTGGCGGAATGCCATCTTTTCCATCTGCTTTACCACTGGTCATCGCATGAATTGCGGTTACTATTTCCGTCTTGGAAGGGGCCCTCATGGTGATTCTTACTGTCTGTGCATTGTTGCGACATTTTTTTTTTGGTAGAGTGCTTTCCCAAGAGTTGTTTAGTGATTTGGTACAGCACCTTACTGTTGCCTGTGTTTGCCGCGTTTTCCGCTTTTTCTACGAGCTCATTTATCTGCTGCCTGCCTCACGACAGACACTTCTCTTTACCTCTCGATGTAATTGGGAGTATTCCCGTTCTAATTGGTGACGTCTTTCCGGGTCGCTTGCTAAATTACGTTATTTTTGAGGGCCCTTCCGCGTTCTATTTTTTGCTAGGTTGTGTCCGAGATCCAGTGTTGCTGGTTTTTTTGGACATAGCCGATGCTCGTTTCCGCAGCCGCCAATATAGCGCCCTTTGTCGTACTCCACAGCTCCTCAATATTTGTGTCGTCAGAAACGGTTTGCTGGTTAATAATTTTTGCAGGTTTCCAGCAAATTCTCGCTTTTTAACGCTCTCCCGTAGAAGGTCTACGTTCTAGTTGTTCAAGAGTCACGTTCAGCTCAGGTCGCCGCGCGCTTAATTGAAGAAATTCGAGTGGATATTAATTGAAAAGTGATTGTAAAGAAGAGTGCGATTAATTATATGGAGGGCTTTTTCTTGATTATTATTATTGACCTGGAAGATAAAGAAAGACGTTGTTTTTAATTATTCGGTTCAAATTTTAATAATTTTAATAATAATTCGATTTGGTGCATCGTGAGACAGAGAATATAATACACGCGTGCGCGATTTCCTGATGACTTGTTAATTAAAATCCGGCAGTAATCGACCAGTTTTACACCGGATTACGACGTCTTGATTTTTCTGTAGTAGCGGCTGCAGTTTTGATTTTTTTTGTCATACTTTTATTAATTTCTTGTACTACTAAAGTGAACAACAAAAACAAAAGTGTTTAAATCTAAACAATAAATAAAAATAACGTTAAATATCAGTTACTTTCGGTTTTAATCCTTAACGGAAAGGATATGGCGGTTACCAAACAGTAAAAACTCTTGTTTTGGTGCTTTAACAGAGGATATAAGTCGCGCACGCACGTTTATTGCGGAATTTTTGGTTTCCAGATCCGAAAAGAAAATTGCGAGTTTAACTTGATCGGAATAAAAAAAATTTCAAGCCAGCGAAGCCCCGAGGGAAAAGTGCGTTTGTTCTTGAGTCAGAAAAAGTGAGAGTGCTGCTGCAAAGTCCTTAAAAAAACAAAAAAAAACAGAGAGTTTTGGATTTGGCGCGACGCGACGTTGGAGGGCAGTGTCAATGTGATTTAAAAACGACTTTATATATTTTTAATTTTCATTAAAAACACAAATTATATTTTCCCTTACAAATAAAAATTTATCGATCATTAAAAGTCCATCATATGCCAATAACAACACTAAGAGCAACAAAAATAAAAATATTAAATACACAACAACAAAACGAAAAAATATTGCAATCAAAACTATTTTTGTGAAATGTTAACATTCCGCCATCCAATTTTTATTAAAAAAAAGACATGCTTAAATAAATACATTTAAACAAGAAAATATGTACTTAAAACACACAACTAGTTTTTAAAAATACACTTATAAAGAAATTTAAAATTACTTGCTGCATAAAAAGACAATTTAAAAAAAAAATTAATTTTTCAAAAATAAAAATTACAAAAAAAAAAAAAACAAAATTAAATACCTCACATTATTATTAAAATATTATTATTATTATAAATGAAAAATTAAATGCAGAGCTGAGGTTGCGAAATCGTAGTGAATTTAGTTGATGAATGGTTTCATTGTAGGTATTATTTTAAATTTACTTTATTTTTTTTTTCTGATTTCAAATGTAAGATTATGAAATACTAGCATAAGACCCGCGTGCCTTGCAATGCCTTTAAATAAAAACTGTTTATTATGTGCAATGTTTCCGTTCAAAAAAAACAAACAAACAAAAAAGTCAGCTGTTATTATCCCTACAAAGGGTTTATTACAGCGCATTTTTTTAATAAATATGGTAAACAAATTACTGCGTATATCACCTTTGCTCAACAAATCTGCAAGTTTTGAAGCAGAGATTGGCATGTATATGTCATCAAGAAGAGTGACATTTTAGGGTTTGACGAACGTTCGTTATGTTTGTTCGCCTATTTACGTGGGTGCAAGAAATTATGAAGCAATCACAAATGAATATTAAATTCGAATTTCGAGTCATTCACTTCTTCGAGATTATAAGGATGCACTGTCAAAATTTCAGCCCTTCAGCTTCAGAGGTTTGGGTTAACCCCATTTCATCCCCTTAGGGGGTGAATTTCGAGTAATCGCCTCTTAGTAGATGTCCACGTCATTATAGGGATGCACTGTCAAAATTTCTGCCCTATAGCTCCAGCGGTTTGGGTAAACCCCATTTCACCCCCTTAGGGGATGAATTTCGAAAAATCGCTAGGGATGCACTGTCAAAATTTTAGCCCTTTACCTCTAGCGGTTTAGGTTGTGCGTTGTCTGTCAGTCAGTTACTTTTTATGCAATAGAAGAAAAAAAGTTCTACGATATACATTAGCCGAGATATCAGGCGTAGAGCGTAAAAAATGGTGAAAAAATCATATATACGCCATCAAAATAAATGGTAGGAGGGTGTATAACCGCTCAAAATTTGCGTAACGGTCCCTACTACATGGGAAAAATACAAAAAAAAATCCACCTTGCCTCTAAGGGGGTCAAAAAAATTTATTTATGGTTGCAACAGGTAAAATGCACTTTATGCACTTTACTAAAATCGTCACCACTGTAGTAATTTAACACCCACATCCGCTAAAAAACAGCTCCCATGCTCGGGAGGTGCCCAGTCAGCATTTTAAGTAAAGAACCCTTTCATAAATGCAATGTAACTTAACACATCCTAAATTCATTATTTCAATAACTACTAAAATGCTGCACCGCAGCAATTCCTTATCTTTTTTTTCACACCATAAATGCTGACTGCGCGTATCTTTCCCGAGCATGCGAGCCGCAAGCCAAGGGACATGAGAACTCAAAAAGCAGTTCTCGTTGTACCGCCGCGCAAATAAGTTCGTTAATAAACAGTTTGTACTAATTTTTTATACCGTTAATTAAATAGAGTTTTCACCTAAACTCAGTGTTTCTTTCTTTTCTTCATAAGTATCCCATCTTTTTTCGCGGAGGGCTTCGGGGCTCAACAGTTTTGGTGGCAGCAGGTGGAATTCCACGCGGTGGAACCAGCCATTCAATCTCTTTAAAAAAAAAAAAAATTTAATTCTGTGCGTCTCTACTCATCCTTATCATCTTTTGTGATTCTACAACGCACGCACATTATGTGCATCAATTAAACATCTTTACTAATTCTTGAAATTCATGTGCTTCATAATAAACATCTTATAATTGTTGGAATTTATGTGCATTTTGAGCATCTCCACTACTTCTTGAAATTTATGTGCAAGCACCTTTACTAATTCTTGGAATCTTTGTGATTATACTGAGCTTTACTACCTAATACTCAGAGTTTGAGTGCATCAACAACGCATCTTTACTTTGATTTTTCAATAACAACATCAACATTGTGCTCAGTTCAACATTGTTTCAACATAGCGCGCAGTAACTACCTTGTGCAGTTTCAACACGTGTGAAGCCACATAAATTCAAAATACTTATATTCTTTCATCTACTTTTGTGCATCATTGGAGCAGCAACATACACAAATTTCTGCAACAATTAACCATCAAAGAGTGCCAAATTTCAACCGCAGACGAGGGCTAACGGACACCAACAACCTCATCCAACATCGGCTCATCACGATCAAAATATTGATAAAATGTTAATAATTTTGTGAGTAGCTTTAATTAATTTACAATTTATTCATATATATATATCTACTGTCGTGATAGTGCTGTCAAAAAAAAAAAAAAAAAATTTTTTTTTAATACAATTTGCTTTTGTACACTATTATTGGTTGGTTGGTGCATTTTGTCTCGTTCTGGATTGTTTTTGCATTTAATTTTGATTTATCGGATTCATTTTTGACGTTTGCTTTGTATACTTGATATAATTTACCTTGCGCATTTTGAGAATGGGCTTCATGTTTTAAATTTATTGCATATTTGAATTTAAATCTCAGGTTCGATATTTTTTTTTTTTGCGGACTGATTACTGATGAAATTTTTATTTTCGTTTGGACCAATTGATCGGAGATCTTTCAAGGTTTAAGTTTTTATTTTATTTATTCCCTCCATTGGAAATCCCCTAAATTTTCTTTGATATGGATAACATATTTTCACTGAATTCTTTATCGATATAAAGTTGTACGCCAGCTGTAAAAGCGGCAGATCTAGCCGAATGGGGCTTACTACCGCTCACTCAACTAAATACTTTTTAATCACTTTATCCTCTTTTTACATCCATTAGTTGGATTTACTTTGAAACTTGGAAAACATCATAGCATAGTATCTCATTCACCCTTTGTGCGTGCTGAAATTAGGGGTAACACACTATAGCAATAAAAACAAACATTTTTTGCGTAACCTCCTTTCCGGCATCTAATTCACTTTTTTTTTTTTTTTTTTTTTATGTGGCAGACTAGAGGCTTAGGGAAAGTCCCTTTGTACTGTCGACAATCTATTTTTTTCCATATACACCGTCGAACAGCAGCTCTAGCCTAAAGGCACATGAGTAAGAAATCTACAAAGAATAAGAAGCCCCCTTTAGCTGAATTTGCCATCTCTTTAAGAAGTCAAAGCAGGGAACTCAAACAAATAGATCCTTTACCGAGCATCTCCGAACTCCCCGAGAGAAACCCAGACTTTTTAGAAGGCGACGCCAAAACATTAAAATTTGACGAAATGTCTAACTTTAACCTCTCTAACGCTATAAAAATGGTCCCTGAGTTTGACGGGGACCCCAAAAACCTCCATCGATTTCTACAAATTGCCAAGATTCAGTATAGCCTGGCGACATCCGAAACCCACAAGCTAGAATTTCTGAACCTGGTTAAGTCAAAGCTTACCGGCAAAGCATACAATAGTGTTTTGCGGTACCACGACTTTGACACCTGGGAAGCTCTACGAGCTAGCTTGGAGAAACAATTCTCAAAACAACGATCCTTGCAAGTTGTACAGTCTGAGCTATTCAATGCTCGACAAGAATCCAAGGAAACCGTTGTCCACTATGCAGAAAAAATTGAAAGGCTACTGGAAGAACTAAATATCTCCGGTGCCAAAAGCGAGACTAGAGAAGGAAATGAAGCCATACGTGCCTTAAACGAACAAATGGCTGTCAATAATTTCAAAAGAGGTCTTAAACAGCCCTTAAAATTAATAGTGAAAGCCTCACATCATGACTCTCTTAAGGAAGCTGTGGACCTCGCTCTGGAGGAAGAGAAACTCCTCGAAAGCGAATCCAAAGTCGCACCAACATTCAATCGAAACTCCAAACAATGTCGGTTCTGCAAGAATCTGGGGCACGAAATTAACGAATGTCGCAAGTATAGCGCTCTCCTCCGACAACAACAACCCTCTAAACCATTTCCGACTTTTCGGGGGACAATAAATAAAGTCAGCCCGTCCTCACCTACCCCGGTTTGCCGATATTGTAAGAACTCGGGTCACTCAATCGAACAATGCAGAAAAAGGGAATATAATAACTCCAAAAGAACGACAGTAAAAACTGGCGATAATACCAATCTCACTTCTTCGCCTCGACTGGGAAACGAATCTGCTCCTGGCCCAAGCGGTTCGGTGACCAGGATAAGGGATATAAAATAGGCAACCGCTTCACATACACCATCTACCACAATCCTACTAACTCCGTCAATAATACTAATTCTACTAATTCCGGTACCGAATCCACTAACGCTCGTAACAATCCTACTAATTCTTCTAATTCTGAACCCACTAGTGTTATTAAATCTCTTAGTATCATGTCATTCGATCATTGCAAAACATTTAGGAATGAAACTCCAATCATTTTAGCTGAATCCCTCTCCAATTCCAATGTATTCCTCCTCGACACTGGTGCCTCACTGAGTCTAATAAAAGTCAACGCTCTACAGGATGATGTCGAGGTAGATACCCACAAAATCATTCAGATCACGGGAATAACACAAGAAGGCATCCTTACTAAAGGAGCTGTGTACCTGCATTTGGCTCTACCCAACAGTAAGCCACTAACTCACCAATTTCACGTAGTTGCCTCTGATTTCCCCATTACGGCCGAAGGTATTCTAGGACAAGATTTCTTCCTCAAAACTAAAGCTAAACTTGACTACGAGGACCTAACATTCAGCTTTTATCACCAAGGGAGATTACACGTATCACAATTCTCTTGCACCTTCGAGAGAATAGAAATCCCTCCAAGGTGCGAAAGAATAGTTAACTGGGGACCAATTCGCTCCGAAGAAGAAGTCTTCTGCCTTCCGCAAGAAATTCTGCCTCACGTGTATACAGCAGGAACTATTGCCCGGCCTACTGAAGGCTACATAAAAGTTGCAATACTAAACACCACTGATAAAGTAGTTACGCTACAAGGAAACGGAAACCTTCATTATGAACCATTATCACAGTACCACGTCTTAACTCCCTCCACGCTAAGAAGCGAAACCAAAGTTCACAAGCGCTTAGAAACTCTAACCTCCTTGTTAAGTCTGTCCCACCTAAATAACGAGGAGCGCGATTCAATTCTTGACTTTTGCCGTGAGTACAACCAGTTATTCTATATCGAAGGTGACACGTTGACTTTCACTGACGCAGCAAAACACACACTTCAAATTCACCCTAATAAAGCCCCAATCAACACTAAACCCTACCGTCTTCCGGAAATCCACAAAGCTGAGATAGACAAACAGACACAAAAACTCTTAAAGGAAGATATTATACGTCCAAGCGCAAGCCCTTGGAATTCGCCTCTCTTGGTAGTGCCAAAAAAAGCGGATTCCGACGGTTCAAGGAAGTGGAGAATGGTGGTAGACTTCCGTAAACTCAATGAGTTGACGATACCAGATGCCTACCCACTCCCTAATATAGAAGAAATTCTAGATCAACTCGGGAACTCTCGCTATTTTAGTACGCTCGATCTGGCTAATGGCTATTACCAGATCAGTGTTGCTGAAGAGGACAAACCAAAAACTGCATTCAGCACTCCGCAAGGACACTTCGAATTTAACCGAATGCCCTTCGGACTGCGAAATGCTCCAGCCACTTTCCAACGGCTGATGAACGTAGTGTTGGCCGGACTTCATGGCACACGATGCTTTGTCTATCTCGATGATATTGTTGTGTATGGTCATAATCTAACAGACCATAATAAAAAACTCGGCGACGTGTTTGAATGCCTCAAAAGGTTTAATCTAAAATTGCAACCCTCAAAATGTAAATTCTTACACAAGGAAGTGATGTACCTTGGACATATTATCACTGATCAGGGTATCAAGCCCGATCCACAGAAAATCTCAGCCATCCAATCTATAAAGGCCCCACAGAATTGTAAGCAAGTAAAATCGTTTCTAGGACTCGTTGGCTATTACCGGAAATTCATCCCGAATTTTGCCGGTCTAGCTAAACCACTTACCACCCTTCTAAAAAAGGACGTTCCTTTTGTCTGGGACGCCCATTGCGACGAATCCTTCGAGCTTCTAAAAAGGACAATAACGAAGTCCCCAATTCTCCAATATCCCGACTTTCAGAAGAAGTTTTTCATTACCACGGATGCGAGTAATACGGCCATAGGCGCCGTTCTGTCTCAGCGTCCCAACAACGGCAACGTCGACCTCCCTATTGCTTACGCTAGCCGTACTCTTAATAAGGCAGAAAAAAACTATTCAACAATTGAAAAGGAGGCTCTGGCGGTCGTTTGGGCGGTGAATCGGTTTCGCCCCTATGTCTATGGAAGGAAAATTACCATTTTCACTGACCATAAACCCCTCGTTTGGATCTTTAACCTCAAAGACCCTAGTTCACGAATAATGCGATGGAGAATTAAGCTAGAAGAATACGATTTCGAAGTTGAACATAAGAAGGGCAAACTTAACACAAATGTAGACGCTTTATCCCGGTTACCAACAGCGGAAACTTTAGTGGTAACTAGATCTCACTCCAACAATCCAAATCAAACTCCTGTTATAATCACAGAAACACCTGAAATATATAACAAGCCTCGTGTTACAGAGCTCACGGACCCTTCGGAAATTTCCAGGGTATTAATCGAATATCATGACAACCCAATAGGAGGACACCAAGGCGTAAAACGTACACTCCGGAGAATTAAAGAAAAATTCAATTGGAAAAACATTTCTAAAGACGTTAAAGACTACATCGGAGCTTGTGAAACTTGTAAAAAGAGTAAAATCTGCGTAAAAACCAAAATACCTATGAAACTGACTACCACGTCTAGAGTGCCTTTCGAGAGAGTAGCATTGGACATAGTCGGTCCACTCCCAGAGTCTGAGAGTCAGAACAAGTACATCTTAACATTCCAAGATGACCTTACAAAATTTATTATGGCTATACCAATCCCCAATCAAGAAGCACATACGGTAGCGGAAAATTATGTTCGAAAACTGATCTGTATCTTTGGCACACCCAAATCCCTTCTCACAGATCGAGGAGCCAATTTCCTTAGCGATTTATTCAAACGCACATGTCGTCTCTTAAAGATCCAAAAACTTCAAACCACTCCGTACCACCCCCAATCTAACGGATCCTTAGAACGCAGTCATCGCACGCTAGGTGATTACCTACGATGTTACGCTACTAAGGACCCTTCTAACTGGGATCTATGGATAGACTACGCTGTTTTCTGTTATAATACCACTCCCCACTCTTCAACAAACTATACTCCATACGAAGCCCTGTTTGGACACAAACCCGAACTGCCTTCGTCCCTGTTAAGGCCTAGCGAGCCTGTTTACAACTATGACGACTATGTCATCGAACTGAAGGCAAGACTACAAAACGGATACCAGACTATCCGCGAAAATCAAATTAAGGCTAAACGACAAGCTAAAGAATCCTATGATAAGGGCACAAAGCCCACAAGCTTCAATGAAGGTGATCTCATACTCCTCGAATCTAAGATAAAAGCCAATAAAAAATTAAGTCCGCTCTACGAAGGTCCTTATGAAATAGTCAAGGCAAATTCCGCAGAAACCTCAACTATAAAAATAGGCAACAAACTTAAAATTGTACACAACAACCTACTCAAAGCCCTTCGATGATAGACAATCGTCATTATATTTCTTTTCGCGAGTCGATGAATCCGCGTTTCAATTATCAATAATAAAATTTCACACTACAACCCTCGTTTTTCTCACCAAATAGCGAGAGAAAACTCTTAGGAAACAAACACGTCAGGGTTCATAACGACAGGCTTAAGCCGTATTACAATTGAACCATACCTCTCTCGCACTAGTATTATGTAATTTAGCCTTAATCTCACTAACTCGAAACCCATCTAAATCATAGATTACACTGTCACTGCCTTCAAAGTCAGTGGTCACTTTACGAAATAACATGCGCATATGACTCTCTCGATCTTTAATAAATTCTCGCGAATCTTTAAAACTTAAGCACAGTCTTACTTCTCTATGAAATATTTTTCCATGATTGATGGGAAAATGTAAGCCATCCCACCACGGGTGGCCTCGAAACCACTAATCCTAGAGGTTAATGCTAGAGCAACACTTTCAATAAGGTGGACATCAACCTCAAATCAATCTAATTAATGAATGTAATAACAAACTCTTATTTGCACCCTTCCAACGAATTTAAGCATCTAGCGTGCGAACGACCTACCATATCGTCATAGATCATTACTCTTTTACATTTTATCTATCCAAATCTCTGATTGTTATACTAATCCACTACAGAGAAACTCTTACGACGCGTTCCAAAGTTCCTGTCTAAACAACTTTTACATTCCATTCCAGATCCCTTTACTCTTTCGTCACGACCATATTGGCCCAAGGACACACCATTACCCCATTTACTGCAAATACAGGAGTCTATTTTGAAAAAATGGGAACAGTACACAAGTCAACCGCCGATTGGAAGTTACTATTCTACATAAATACAACAGCTCTAGAAACGGACTACCGCCAACTGGAAGTCCACTACCAGAATTTGGAAGAACTTTGCACTGCAACAAGACAAAAGTTTCCCGAGGACAACTGTATGGTCACTACTAAGCTCATCAACAACACACTTTTTGAAATAAATCAGGTTAACAGGTACTTTGCCAACCTAACTCGCACTGTGTCTCGATCAAAGCGCGGACTATTAGATATAGTCGGCAAGACACAAAAATTCCTTTTCGGAGTTATGGATAACGATGACTCCAAGCACATAGAAGAAACAATCCATAATCTTCAAACTAATCAAGCAAAATTACACCATTCCTTTACGGACAAGGTCTCTGTCTTAGTTGAAACTATGCAACATTCACTCTCCTCTCTGAATAACACATTCTCAAAGATATCAAGTAGCCTCAATAAGGTAGAGAAAGAGATGGAAGAGCAAAAGACTAACCAAAGAAATTTCCACTTATTCGATGAAGCAGCCAACATATTAACCCTCACAGCTAATAGCATTGTATCCAGTCAAAATGAATACTTGGACATCCTACAAGAATCCAGACTGGGACGATTAGACAAACATCTCGTTAAATCCGAAATATTCCTAAAAGCCTTAAGAGATATACAACTTGAAACCTTAGATCACTTGAAACTCCCAATGAAACCTTCTGAATACAACATACCCTTAATCGCCCAAGTATCTACCGTTTCACCAATATTAACAACGAATTCTTTAATCTTCCAGATAAAGGTCCCTCTGATCAAAAACTCCTTTTCATTATACAAACTAACTAGTGTGCCAGCTCGACTTAAAAATAATAGCTATTATTATGTGAAAATCGATTCACAATTCACTCTCATCGACGAAACTCGTGAACGATATGCTTTCCTCAAACAAAGTGACCTCAGTGAATGTCAACAACTCCAGCAAAATGAATTTATTTGCACTCAGAACTTTGTCTCTTATACCTTTAATAAAGAAAATTGTATTATTGGCCTAAACCAGGGAGAAATCACTCCTGCCAATTGCGAAATTAGACTGTTTAATCTAACATACGAAATATGGAATGTGCTCCTAAAAGCAAACACCTGGATATATATAGTCCCGCATCAGACTACAATCCGAATAAATTGTAATGGAAGCGCTCCTATTCTGTGCCATTACATGGCAGCGGAATTCTGGGATTAAACCCAGGATGCCGAGCAAAAACTAAACAAGTGTCACTCGAGACCCACTCAGCTATTCCTCCCACTGAGGCAATATTTGATCAACTGGGTAAACCACCTTTCGACAACTTAACCTTAAACCTTTCTGCTATCTCAGAAAAAGATCATGTTCCTCGAGTAATCTTCGACAGTCAAGATTTAGACAAACTTAGCGTCAAGCTCACGTCTATCACATCAGATATATCCGACAATTTTGTATTAGATACTTCAGTGATTACTTCCAATAACATATTTCATATCACATTACCCACCCTTTCGCTAGCTCTCTTAATAGCGCTAAGCTACATAATATACAAGAGATATTTTAAATGTGAACTAACTCTGTGCACTAAACGCAGAATTGAAGAAGAAACAACCGATGAGTAATATCAGCCAGAACAAATTTAATCCAGACGCTAACAATATTATATACAATTGATGCACCAGCCTTATAATAAACTAAGATTGAACGCACCCACTAACCAATATTAGTTAGTCATACTAGTAATGTAGTAAAAGTATCAGTAATGTAAGTTTAATTGAAGAATAAAAGAAAAGAAGTGTAACATTTCCGAAAAATAAAGGAAACAATAGTAAAAAAAAAATATTTCAAACTTTTCAAAAAGAAAAGAATCATTAAAATTTTCTATTTTCAAAAAAAAAAAATAATAAATATTCCTCCCCATGAACACAAAAAAAATATATAGTTTTGATAAAAACCTAAATTTTGTAACATTTCCGAAAAATAAAGGAAATGAATGGAAATAAATAGAAAGTGTATATATGCAAAACAAATACATAATATTGACAAACGATCGACTTCATCGATCTCCATAAGGGGGGAGGAATGTAGTAATTTAACACCCACATCCGCTAAAAAACAGCTCCCATGCTCGGGAGGTGCCCAGTCAGCATTTTAAGTAAAGAACCCTTTCATAAATGCAATGTAACTTAACACATCCTAAATTCATTATTTCAATAACTACTAAAATGCTGCACCGCAGCAATTCCTTATCTTTTTTTTCACACCATAAATGCTGACTGCGCGTATCTTTCCCGAGCATGCGAGCCGCAAGCCAAGGGACATGAGAACTCAAAAAGCAGTTCTCGTTGTACCGCCGCGCAAATAAGTTCGTTAATAAACAGTTTGTACTAATTTTTTATACCGTTAATTAAATAGAGTTTTCACCTAAACTCAGTGTTTCTTTCTTTTCTTCATAAGTATCCCATCTTTTTTCGCGGAGGGCTTCGGGGCTCAACACCACGCCCCCAAAAAAAATCGTAGGAGGATGTTTGACCCCGCAAAATTTTCGTCTTGAAGCGTACTACACGCAAAAAATAAAATAAAAATCCGCATTTGCCCCTAAGGGGGTCAAATCTCAAGGTTAAAGTTTGCCCCCTCCTAAAATGCACCCTATGCACGCCACCCATGTCTAAATTATAAAACTAGTTAATTACAATGTAATAATTACTAATCAATCGATAGAAGGTCATTGCACCTTACAGGGGCCTCAAATTACATCGAATTGCACATGCCTCAAAAAGTGCATTAAAAATGCATTAACCCTTACCCTGTAAGGTGTGTCCATTGGACACATTTCAAAATTAAAATTCATCAAACTGATATTTTCTAACATACAAAACTTAAGACCTTTTTTGTATTTGTAACGGTCGGTCGGAAAATTTATTTTGATTGGGGAATTTAGTGTGGAAATCACCCTGTAGGCAAGGGGAAATTTACTGTAAAATTACTTGGGAGGAAAAGGAAAATTTTAAAAAGGATAGGCGAGGAAAAAAATAATAAATGAAGGGAGTCGAAAAGTTTTGGGAAAAAAAAAAGGAAGTCGAGTCGGAGTCAGTGAGAGAACTTCCTGGTTTTTTTGTGAATTTTGGATCCGAGATCGGTCTGTTTATAATTGTTTTTCTTTTACAAAAAAAGGCTAGTGGAAAAGTTTCCTGGTCTTTCCTAGTTTGTGCCCGGAGTTGTGTTGTTTTTGAAAACTGGCTAGCATTTTTTAGAAGCTGGAACGAGAGTCGTTTCGCTGTTCCTAAAATTGAGAGCGAGAGGTCTGGACCTGAATTGGACTTTTCTTAGACTGTCATCTGTAAGAAGCAATATCCTTTGATAAGAAAGGCATGTTCCGGCTTTTTTGTTTTCCGTGACGGAAACCCTGGATCCCTATTTTCATATTGTTGGAAGTACCTTATTTTGGGCTGCATCGAATTACGGATTTCCTGTAAGTTATGCAAGGTTTTTTTCTTTACGATTAGCACGGTAAGGCAGCAGAAAAGCAAGCACGAGGTTTTCTTTCCTGAAGTGAGGGGATTATTTCTCCCTTCAAAGAGATGTCAGGCTTTCGTTCACCCTCCAGTTGGAGAAGTTGAAGATGTGTAAAACTGATTTTTAATCTGGTGCTGTTGGGACAGATTGAAAATAGCCTTCTCACCCCTTTTGAAGATAACATTATCCGTCAAGATTAGCGGCTGGACCACAAGTTGATTTTTTTGTGTTATTTTGTTTAAAATATAACTCTTCGGGTTTTTGACTAATGTGTCAACTCATATTGAACATATTTTATATTTTAATTTAATATACACATACTTTTCTTGCTTTAATTCATTAAATTTATTACTAAAACCATAACTTTAATAGTAGTTAGTATTATATCTATAATATTCATAATATTCTTGATAATTATTTGTGAATTTGTGTTGCCCTTGTCAGAAATATTTGGTTCTTTGTTGGTTACGGGAAATGTGTTTTTTTCGTTAAGTGATGCTATTGATTGTAATCACCTTATTGGCCAATACTGTGAGTTTTCTTTTTATCTTGAGATCATATCTATGTAACTATAAGAACGAACCTTAATATTGTTGACTTTGCTCATTGAATTTTGATAATGGACACGGAGTTATAAGTTATTGTCGTGATTGATAGTTATTCCTTGTAATTGTTATTCTGTTGATTAAATGTTTATAGTTAATAGAATGACCATGCATTAAATTTTTTTGGCGGAATGGTTGAGGGGGGGATCATTTCTTTTCAGGGTTTGACGCGGCTCAGGCGATGACCGGAGAATGATGGACGGAAGTCAAAGTTGCACAGACACAGGTAAGTGGTGAACCAACCGCGGTAAGCCCCGGCCACACACCCCACGACCCCTCCGGCGAGCTAGACAACTCCGTGTGGCCGGCGTAGGAGTTCCGGATTTTCTGTTATTTCTTATGTATGGTGTTGGCTCCTTGGCCATTCTCTTCAGGGCTTATGGCTAAGGGGGGTAACACCGCGCATAAGTGGCGCCCAATAAATGGTCGCGCCATTATGCTATTACATAAATGGCGCCCAACGCAGCTTTTAAAGCCCGTTGACTGTCCTACACGGACCCTGAAGTTTAAATTTTTTTGGTTTAATACCACTTGTGCCTTCACGGACAACATTTGATTTTTTTGTTTATGGTTCACCACTTTTACCCAGCGCTCGCCGTGGGCTAAGGTAGTACCGCGAAGCCTTAGCCTTTGTCTGTTTTTTCGAATTTTTTTGCAGCATCCTTGTCCAAATTCTAGGTGAATTTTTATTTGTCTTCGCTTTTAGGCCTGTCCGTTCTCTTCTGCGGTAACTTCTTCGTTTTTGGAGTAGCTTCGAGCCATGCTGACCTGCACGGCTTGCTAACAAGCGGTGTTCGCTTGGCTATGCGTGCAGGTGTAGTAGGGGTTCATCCTTGTCCTGTTTCTAGGGTCGGCGACTCTGGTATCAGGCGTGATACCGCCTGCCACTGCGTCGGTCTTTGAACAGGATCTTCTTTAACTTTCCTGGTGGATGTTGAAGTTGGTGCAAGGGCTTAACCGTCTTTGGTAACAGGCGTGTTACCGCCTGCCACTGCGCCCCTTGTTCCTTCTGAAGGTCCATCCAGATTTTTAAATTCTATTTTTTTGTTTATGTCCTGCGTCCATTTATTTTTTTTTCGTCTGTTCATCTCAACTGATTGATTTTCCGAAAGGTAGCTCAGTTGTGGTTGGACAGCGGATCCCCCAAATTTTTTTATTATTGAAGAAGTTTCCCTTTCGTGGCGATGCGACTTTGAGTTTTGTTTCCGTCCTTCTTCCGGGTCTACCTGAAGCTGGGTCGGCGACCTTGATGACTCTTGGTGATGACTATGCTTCATAGTTTTCACCAACTGCCATCGAGGCCATCGACATGCGGGGTCCCTGAGGGGAAATGTTATCCGTCTCAACCATTCCTCGCTTATATTGAATTAAAGCACATAATCAACTCACCTACTCTACCATACATAGGTACTATTACACTTTTGCGGTTTTATCGCTATTCACTAATCAGCGTGGGCTGTGTTTTCCTTGAGGTGCACTCACATACTCTCAATATTTAATTGATTTGTTAGTAGGCACTTGTTGTTATACTAATTGCTGTTGATTTGATTGGCTGTTCTATTTGAATTTATTTTCACACAATTTTTTTTTCCTTTCCTTCTTCGAACCTTCTGTGCTTGTTGGGTAGAAGAACGTATACAGTTGGTAGCTACTATTGTAGATATTTATTGGCATAAACTGTTTGTGAGTACAACCGCGAGTTCGTGTTCGGGATTACTCTTGTTGTGGGCAATAATTTTTCATATTCTTTGTTATCTAATTTTTGTGTACTTCCTTGTTGCTCGAGATCGAGTATAGTCTTATTGGGTTTTGATTATATCGTGAGGTTAGACTATGGAACTCAGAAGTGGAAGGACTGCAGGTACCACTTCTGGTGGAGGCAATCTCCCTAACGGAACCGAAGCCGGCCAGGGGGACTCACCCACCTTCGCCAATCCTACTCCTTCGCTGGAGGAGCAAGTTGCTCAGTTGCGACAAGTTCTAGACACCCTGCTAATCCAGCAGCGCCCTGCTGAGGTCCCTATGAGCCTTGGGGTACCCAGGGATCAGCAGTCCACCCCCGAGGCGTCCCCATCTGCGGTCGGCAGGTTAGAATTTTTGCCCGGGACCCAGCATCGCAAGTCTCCAGTTACCTTCTGGAACCTAAAGTTCTCCGGCGAGGACAAAATGTTGTCGGCGGAGGAGTTTCTGTTCCGGGTGGAGCTGAAGGCTCGCGATGATGGAGTCCAGCAATCAGAAGTCTGCCGACATTTTTCTTCCTTGTTGTCTGGGCGAGCCACCGACTGGTACTGGTCGCAGTTTCGGCGCCAATTTTTAGATCCTGACTGGGAAACAGTTAAAGCCCAGTTCATTCGCTATTTCCGGAGTCGCGAGTCGGATGAGGAACTAATATTGCAAATGATGGATTGTAAACAACACAATCTGTCTTTCGATGATTTCACTGCTCAGATGTTATCCCTGCACAACCGAATGGATAATCCCATGTCGGAAACAAGCTTGATCGGGATAGTAACCCGAAACCTAAATTTCGCCTTGGGGTCAGCCGTAATCGGTCACAGCTTCACCAGTATGCCACAGTTGCGTGAGACTTGTATTAAAGTCGAACGCTGGCAAAAGCAAAAGCGATTGGAACGTAGACCCGACCGACAAGTTCATGAGGTTAATTACGCGACGAACCCCGTAACAACGGACATGACTGCCCCAGAGATAGACGAGATGACGGCGCCGCGTCGGTTCCTGAGTAATCCACGATCGCTCCGATGTTGGAATTGCCAGCAACCGGGTCATCCATTTATGGACTGCCCATCTGAGACTCGTGGCCTATTTTGCTACAAGTGTGGCAAGCCAGGAGTCATCACGCCAGTGTGTCCCACCTGTCAGGGAAACCGGAGCGGGGGTGCGAGACCGTACGGGAGTCCGCGCCCGAGCTAAGCTCGCCCGTTTTCCCTACCCATTCCTTATCTACACCTGATATGACTGCCATCAGCGACTTTACGTCAACTGATGCTCTTCCTGATTTTCCCTCTGAGGAGGTTAAACTTTCGTTCCTTTCCCGTTGGAAGAGATATATCTCCACTCGTGCCCGCATCTTTTCGGAGCCACCTTTCGTGGACTCCCTAATTTCCAAGCGCACCCCTCCCCAAATTAGAGTACGAGCTAAGGAGAAGCGACAATGTTTGCAGAAAATTGTTTCTGCCTTCATCTCGGATTCGTCAGATCCTCGTCTGTTTACGAAGGTCCTGTTAGCTAACGAAGAAGTGGTTGGTTTGTTGGACAGTGGTGCCACTGTTAGCTGTCTGGGAAGAGATGCCGAAGCGTTTCTAGCTAATCATCCCGAAGTGACAGTCTACACTTTGCGCTCTGTAGTGCATACTGCTGACGGGGCTCCGCAGAGACTTTGCGGTTATATTCGAGTTCCGATATCCTTTGGAGGAAGGACCCGTGATATAACCATCTATGTGGTGCCCAGTCTCAGCCAGAGACTGTACCTAGGGATGGATTTCTGGAATCTTTTCGGCCTAGCTCCCCAAATAGTCGGCGAGATAAACGCTCCATCCGTGTCCGCAAAAATGCACGACTTAACGTCCACGCAATGCGAACGGTTGGAACGCGTCAAGGCCAGATTTCCCTCTTTCGATGTCTTCGGACTGGGAAAGACTAACCTGGAGGAACACATCATCGACACTGGTGACTCAGTTCCTATTAAACAGAGGCATTATCCAGTCTCACCCGCTGTACAACAGTTGATGTATGGTGAGTTAGACAGGATGTTGTCGCTGGGGGTGATTGAGCCATCAAATAGTCCCTGGAATTCTCCAGTGGTGTTGGTTCGTAAACCAGGTAAGGTCCGCCTGTGCCTTGACTCTCGCAAGGTCAACAGTGTCACGGTGAAAGACGCCTATCCACTTCCACATATTGATGGTCTTCTTGGTCGTCTTCAAGACACCAAGTTCATCACCAGCTTAGACCTGAAGGACGCCTTCTGGCAAATCCCTTTAGAGAAGAAGTCGCGAGAGCGGACAGCTTTCACTGTCCCTGGTCGTCCACTGTACCAGTTCACAGTCATGCCTTTCGGCTTATGTAACGCCCCACAGCGCATGTGTCGCTTGATGGATAAAGCCATCCCGGGCCATTTACGTGAAAACGTTTTTGTCTATCTGGACGACCTGCTCATAGTTTCACCTGACTTTGACTCCCACCTAAAGCTTCTGGACGAAGTCGCCAGCTGTCTCCGTCGTGCGGGGTTAACCATCAATTTATCTAAAAGCAAATTTTGCGTGACTGAAGTGAAGTATCTCGGCTTCATAATCGGTGATGGGACTCTGAAAACCGATCCTAATAAGGTGACGGCCATCATGGACTTCCCAACTCCGAAGTCTCATAAGCAGACCCGGAGGTTCTTGGGAATGACCGGATGGTATCAGCGTTTTATACCCAATTATGCTAGCGTGGCTTCTCCAATCACGGATTGTTTGAAGTCTAAATCTTTTAGTTGGACTGATGAGGCCCAGCAAGCGTTCGAGACCTTGAAAAAGCTGATGACGGAAGCTCCTCTTTTAGTCACTCCAGATTTTTCTAAGCCTTTCTATATTCAGTGCGATGCCAGCAGGACTGGTGTAGGTAGTGTGCTTTTTCAAAAGGACATGGATGGAGGAGAACATCCGATTGCTTATATGTCCAAGAAATTGAACGGAGCACAACGGAACTACACCATTACTGAGCTCGAATGCTACGCAGCCGTGCTGAGTATAAAGAAGTTTAGAGCGTATGTTGAGGGACAGACTTTCACGGTCATTACTGACCATGCAAGTCTGAAATGGCTCATGGGCCAGAAGGAGCTTAACGGCCGTTTAGCCCGGTGGAGTCTTAAGCTTCAGGGGTTCGACTTTACAATCGAACATCGTAAAGGCACCCACAATGTGGTTCCCGATGCCTTGTCACGCATGGATTGCGTTGACGAATTGTCCCTGTGCTTCGACGTGGACTTAAATGCCCCGTCTTTCAAGTCCCCTGAATATCTTCGTCTGGGTGATAGCCTCAGGCAAGCCTCACCGCAGCTACCAGACCTGCGAGTTGAAGATGGGTACGTTTTCAAGCGTACATCACCACGTACTGGAAACCCGATTGTTGACGACCTGACATGGAAGTTGTGGATTCCGATGGAATTGACCGCTTCTCTCGTGGAGTCTTCTCATTCGCCACCCCAAGCCTCGCATGGTGGAGTAGGGAAAACCCTAGCCCGATTGCGATGCAAGTACTTTTGGCCAGGTATGGCAAAACAAGTTCGAGAATTCATCGCCAAGTGTGATGTCTGCAAAACCACCAAAGCCCCCAGCTCAGTACTTCGACCACCTATGGGAAACCCCATGGATGCGTCGAGGCCGTTCCAATTTTTATACGTCGATTTCTTAGGTCCTTATCCCAGGTCGAAGAAAGGCCACACGGCAGTATTTGTTGTATTGGATGCTTTCACTAAGTTTGTCTTCCTGCACCCCGTGTCCGCTGAGACCACGGCGGTGTCCGTCAAGTTTCTCGAGCAAACTATCTTCCATACCTTTGGAGTTCCTGAAACGGTCTTCTCCGACAATGGTCGGCAATTCACCTCCAAGGAGTTTGCTAAATTACTACAGGATTATGGCGTGCACCATGTGCGCACGGCTGTATATTCGCCTCACCCTAACGCTTCCGAGCGGGTGAATAGATCCATCCTAACCGCCATTAGGGCGTACTTAAAGGAGGATCATCGTGAGTGGGATAGACATCTGTCGTCCATTGAATGTGCTCTTCGTAGTACCCACCACGAGGCGATCGGCATGTCCCCGTATCAGGTTCTGTTTGGTAGCCATATGATCCTGCACGGATCATCATATCCAGTCCTGAAGAAACTGAACGTTTTACAGGAGGGTGACATAGCTTTTCTACCATTGACGGATAAAATGCAGCTGCTTCGTGAGCGGATTGCTGTTAATTTAGCCGCCGCACACGTCAGACATAAAACCCAATACAACTTGCGGTGTCGTGTGGGCAGTTTTCGTCCCGGAGATGAGGTTTACCGGAGAACCTTCTGGGTGAGTAACCGAGCGGGTCGTTTTAGTGCCAAATTGGCACCCCGGTTTCTGAAAGCTCGGATACGTAAAAAAATTGGAACCAGCTTGTACGAGCTGGAGGATTTGGCCGGTAAAATCATAGGTGTATATCACGGCAAGGACCTACGTCGTTGATTTCCTCAAGGTTTCCTCTTCACCTTTTGATTTTTGGTCAGGCGTAGGTTTCCCTCGGCGAATTAGTTGCCTGTCGTCCTACTGGGGAACTCCATGCAATGTGGGATTGCGTGAGTTGGACTCCAGGGTGCGAGGGGAAACTGGTTCAGGCGAGAATTTCTGAAAGATTAGAGGAGCCGGAAGGGGACAATATGGAATTGCCTTCAGCCGGATCCTTGTCCTTCCAGATATTCTTCCGAGGGAACCTGCAGACTGTCCAACGGTCAACAGTTTGTGTATACACTCCTCACACTGTCCTTCCTCTTCGGTCAGTCTGGAGAATATCTCTCAACAGACAGTTTGACTATCGGTTCACCGGGATGATTCGAAGGCAATATGGCATTGCTGGAGGTTGTGCCGATGGATCGAAAGCACCCGGGGTTTGTGTGAGAATGTTTGGAGACGTATAGATATCAGTAGGGGGACAATGTGGTATTGTCTTCCGCCTGATATTTGTACCTTCAAATATTTCTCCGGGAGATTTTTCAGACTGGCCATCGCAACTTACGGTTGCAAGCATGAACCTAAATTATAGTTAGCTTTTCACTCGGTTCGTATATTATCAACTAGTTCACGTATGCCCGGCTAGCTCACTAGAACATGAGACTCCTATTCTCAGGTCGTGAGTCGAGTCCCACATTGGCGCCAACATATTAGACCTACGGCACAAAAAAAACCGTCCGTTATTTTCGGCTCCTCACTGCCTCGCGAGTCGGCCTTGTGGACCCGAGGGTATGTAACGGTCGGTCGGAAAATTTATTTTGATTGGGGAATTTAGTGTGGAAATCACCCTGTAGGCAAGGGGAAATTTACTGTAAAATTACTTGGGAGGAAAAGGAAAATTTTAAAAAGGATAGGCGAGGAAAAAAATAATAAATGAAGGGAGTCGAAAAGTTTTGGGAAAAAAAAGGAAGTCGAGTCGGAGTCAGTGAGAGAACTTCCTGGTTTTTTTGTGAATTTTGGATCCGAGATCGGTCTGTTTATAATTGTTTTTCTTTTACAAAAAAAGGCTAGTGGAAAAGTTTCCTGGTCTTTCCTAGTTTGTGCCCGGAGTTGTGTTGTTTTTGAAAACTGGCTAGCATTTTTTAGAAGCTGGAACGAGAGTCGTTTCGCTGTTCCTAAAATTGAGAGCGAGAGGTCTGGACCTGAATTGGACTTTTCTTAGACTGTCATCTGTAAGAAGCAATATCCTTTGATAAGAAAGGCATGTTCCGGCTTTTTTGTTTTCCGTGACGGAAACCCTGGATCCCTATTTTCATATTGTTGGAAGTACCTTATTTTGGGCTGCATCGAATTACGGATTTCCTGTAAGTTATGCAAGGTTTTTTTCTTTACGATTAGCACGGTAAGGCAGCAGAAAAGCAAGCACGAGGTTTTCTTTCCTGAAGTGAGGGGATTATTGCTCCCTTCAAAGAGATGTCAGGCTTTCGTTCACCCTCCAGTTGGAGAAGTTGAAGATGTGTAAAACTGATTTTTAATCTGGTGCTGTTGGGACAGATTGAAAATAGCCTTCTCACCCCTTTTGAAGATAACATTATCCGTCAAGATTAGCGGCTGGACCACAAGTTGATTTTTTTGTGTTATTTTGTTTAAAATATAACTCTTCGGGTTTTTGACTAATGTGTCAACTCATATTGAACATATTTTATATTTTAATTTAATATACACATACTTTTCTTGCTTTAATTCATTAAATTTATTACTAAAACCATAACTTTAATAGTAGTTAGTATTATATCTATAATATTCATAATATTCTTGATAATTATTTGTGAATTTGTGTTGCCCTTGTCAGAAATATTTGGTTCTTTGTTGGTTACGGGAAATGTGTTTTTTTCGTTAAGTGATGCTATTGATTGTAATCACCTTATTGGCCAATACTGTGAGTTTTCTTTTTATCTTGAGATCATATCTATGTAACTATAAGAACGAACCTTAATATTGTTGACTTTGCTCATTGAATTTTGATAATGGACACGGAGTTATAAGTTATTGTCGTGATTGATAGTTATTCCTTGTAATTGTTATTCTGTTGATTAAATGTTTATAGTTAATAGAATGACCATGCATTAAATTTTTTTGGCGGAATGGTTGAGGGGGGGATCATTTCTTTTCAGGGTTTGACGCGGCTCAGGCGATGACCGGAGAATGATGGACGGAAGTCAAAGTTGCACAGACACAGGTAAGTGGTGAACCAACCGCGGTAAGCCCCGGCCACACACCCCACGACCCCTCCGGCGAGCTAGACAACTCCGTGTGGCCGGCGTAGGAGTTCCGGATTTTCTGTTATTTCTTATGTATGGTGTTGGCTCCTTGGCCATTCTCTTCAGGGCTTATGGCTAAGGGGGGTAACACCGCGCATAAGTGGCGCCCAATAAATGGTCGCGCCATTATGCTATTACATATTTTATTGTGATAGCATTGTTTACATAAATCTGAAATTTTTTATAAAAAAAAATAATTTTATTAACATTTTTTTTTAATTTTCTAAAAATGAAACACAAGCTGATAGGGTGTGTCCATTGGACACATAAGGGCTTTTTAGACTGGGAACAAAATTGTGGGATTTCGTTAGGATTTTATTGTTTTTTCTGAGGAAAATTTCGACGCTTAGCAAACACTGGTTTGAAAGGGACCTGGAATTTCTGGAATTATTGCATCATTATTTTTTGTTTTGATTTTTTTGTCTTCGCTTGAGTGGCAATTTATCGTTGTTATATTCAAAATTAGATGTGTCGCAAGTTCAGCAAAAAGAGAGTGACTAAAAGTGTAAACAATTATAGCAATAGTGTAAGCAATATCAACAGTGTAAACATTTTCATATATCAAGTGGATGTTATATTTAGGTAAATTTGTTCAGGGACGACAGTAACAAAAAGTTTATCCTTCATTTCCATCTTTTTAGTAGCGTAAAATGTTAACTGATGAGGAAATTGCTATTGCGATTGCTGCACCTGATGACGAAGATTACTCTGCAATTGACTCAGATTCTGATAGTGAAATGGATCACATGAGTGAGGCTTCTGATGTGGGAGATTATCAAAGCTGTTCAAGTGATAGTGATACTTCGATTGCGGAACCAATGGCAACACAGTATACAGGGTTAGATGGCATGAAATGGAATTCTATTCCATATACACAACGAAGAGCAAGACAACAGAATATCATTCGTGGGGCCGTGAATAAAGTAATTATACCACCTGGAGTACTTATTGAAGAACCTGTCAATGTGTTTGATTTGTATATTGACGATGAGATGCTTCAAAACATTATCAAATTTACCAACATGGAAGCAAATAGAGTCCTAAATGCACAAAATAAAACTTGGAATTCGATTGATATGTTGGAGCTTAGAGCATTTATCGGAATTCTAATAATAAGTGGACACGAAAAGGATCATAATGTAGCAGTTGATAGAATGTGGCACAAGTTTTATGGTTCAACTATATATAAAGCAACCATGGGCATGAGGCGGTTTCAAAATATATTAAGATTTTTACGCTTTGACGACAAAGCTACAAGAAGCTTTCGTCGAACTCAGGACAAATTGGCTCCCATTAGAGATGTTTGGGAGAAGCTTGTTGTAAATTTGAAAAAAATGTATATCCCCGGTGAAAATATAACGGTTGATGAACAGCTAGTTCCGTTTAGAGGTCGCTGTCCCTTCAAACAATATATCCCATCGAAACCCGACAAGTATGGAATGAAAATATGGTGGGTCTGTGACTCTAAAACCAGTTATCCATTGAACGGAATTCCTTACTTGGGAAAAGAGGGACCACGTCGAGCTGTCAACCTTGGCATGGAAGTTGTTGAAAAGTTGTGCGAACCGTATGAAAGAACCAATAGAAATGTAACTTTCGACAATTTTTTTACAAGCATGCAACTAGCACAAAATCTTTTAGCTAAAGGCCTTACCATGGTTGGTACAATGAGGAAGAATAAAAGGTGCATACCACAACAGTTTAGACCTTCAATAATTAGAGAAAAGAATTCTAGTTTGTTTGGGTTCACTAAAATGTATTCTCTTGTGTCTTATGTGCCCCAAAAATCTAAAGCAGTTATTCTGCTATCTTCAATGCATTATACGAACCAAGTTGATGCTTCAAATCAAAATAAGCCCGAAATTGTTTTATATTACAATTCCACTAAAGGCGGAGTAGATACCTTTGATCAAATGGCACATGCTTATACCACAAAGAGGAAAAACTGTCGGTGGCCTGTAACATATTTTTTTAATATTTTGGATACAGCTGGCATAGCATCCCACATTGTTTGGAAAAATAAAATGTTTTCCAACATTTCTCGTCTTTCTTTTTTGGAATCAATTGGAAAAGAATTAGTTTTTCCACATATTAGACGACGCAAACTGTCTGGAATTCATCGTCCGACAGAATTGCAATTAGAGAAACATTGGCCGAAATCGATGGTAACGAACTAGTATTGGGCGTCAATAGCAACAGTGGAGTTAAGCGCAAAAAGCGTTGTTACATGTGTCCAGCAAAAAGAAATAGGCAGCAACGGCAAACATGTGACTTTTGCACAAATAACACATGTAACGATCATGGCTCACTAATATGCAATAATTGCAAAATAAAATTAATAAATTGATTTATTTATAAATGTTATGAACGTGAACAGAATTTTTCTATTTATTTCATTTATTATTATTTATTTAATTTTATTAATTTATATTTTGTGCTGAATTTACAAATTTTTGTTGTTAACTTTATTTCATTATTAACTTTATTTTATTATTTACTTTATTTTTTGTTTAATAAGTATCCTAGCTGGTGAAAGAAATAATATATAATCTATCTTATTACCTAATTTGTGTTTAACTATTGCAAATATAAATATTTCTCCATATGTGTCCATTGGACACACGCAGTCAGGTTAAGTTACTAAAATAGCTTACCAGGTTAAGGGTTAAAATTGACCTTAATTTACCTCCCACGCCCTCAAAATAAATGGTAGGAGGGTGTATAACCGCTCAAAATTTGCGTAACGGTCCCTACTACATGGGAAAAATACAAAAAAAAATCCACCTTGCCTCTAAGGGGGTCAAAAAAATTTATTTATGGTTGCAACAGGTAAAATGCACTTTATGCACTTTACTAAAATCGTCACCACGCCCCCAAAAAAAATCGTAGGAGGATGTTTGACCCCGCAAAATTTTCGTCTTGAAGCGTACTACACGCAAAAAATAAAATAAAAATCCGCATTTGCCCCTAAGGGGGTCAAATCTCAAGGTAAAGTTTGCCCCCTCCTAAAATGCACCCTATGCACGCCACCCATGTCTAAATTATAAAACTAGTTAATTACAATGTAATAATTACTAATCAATCGATAGAAGGTCATTGCACCTTACAGGGGCCTAAAAAAAATATCATAGTCGCCCATAACTTAGCAGGTTTGGGGTGGTAGACACCCTTTAGGGTGCAACATTTTTGTCGGACGAGTTTTGTTTCGCGCGTATCATCATCGCCATCTCATGCGACTATGATTGGTAAAAAAACAGTATCTATAAATTTTTTGGATACCATAAAAAGGTCGACTTTCGAGCAACATGGAGGAAAAAAGCCCCGGTTTCAAACATTTTCGCAGAAGAAAAGTTGGTAGACTAGGTGTCCTTAATCCATACAAAAAGTTTCAAGAGAGTATGTATGAATATTTTTTTTGTTCGTGGGCACTTAGTCTATTAGTATCGTGTGCATTCATAGATCAACTATTTTTTCGGCATCAACTCTTGTTGAAGCTTCACTTTTAACTTTAAACCTATCCTCTGATTTCATGCATCTTTCAAAATTACTAACCACACATCATTAAACCATGAACTTATAAGTTCCTTTTTTTTACATCTGCAAAGGCGATAGCATGTAACGGATGCCGTGTAGGCCTTAGGCCGCCGGTGCTCTCTGACGCTAAATTCTACCACCAAATAGCAGACCCAAAACTAAAGTCCCCAATTACGAATACTTTCAGCATCTGAAATAACGTCCGGTAATAGTAAAAGGGTCGCAAATACCAAACTATCAAAGCGATCATTTGAATAAACAACCCAAATCAAACATCACACAAATTTCAACAAAGTGCCACACTAGAATTCACCTTTCGTAAATGCTCCAGATTTGCAGAACATAGCTGCATAATCTGGTATCAATCTGGTATTCTTTCGGTATAGGCCGATATTATCCTATTTCTAAACGGAGAATCTGAAACATTTTTATTAAGGTAAAAATAAAATGAGCAACAAAAAAGCACAATGCTGGTAATATTTCTGAAAAAGATGGGCCGGCCATATTTTTGAAAATGTGTGGCCGATACTATTGCTGGGCAACTTGTAGTCAGACATGTTTCGCAATGTTTTGGATACAGTGTTTCCCGAGAATTTCACCCGTACACGTATGGCAATGGCTGAAAGGAAAGAAGTGTTTGTAAGTGCAGCCTACATCCCAGTAGGACCAGTAAGCTTACAGAAGTACTGAAATCAGCACTTACTGGTAAAGAGTAGGCCTTACCACACCCCTTACATAAGTACTTATTTTTACACACGATGTCATAGGAGGTAAGGCGTTACTTTAGCACTTACCTTAGGGTACTTATATAACTGCTCATCTGTAAGGGGTATAGTAAGGCAGCAAATGGAACATTGCAAATAGAAATATTCATGGACGCCTGTGGATATCGAAAAGCTTTTATTTTGTTCATCTTTTACAAATGCCTTTTCTTTCCAAGCCCGAGAGTGGCTTTACCTAAGCAGTCCCCCAACTAAATTCTAACCACTTCTAAAGCTGCTTGTCCTCCGTATCGAATGAGAGCCGGGCTATTGAGTATGCTAATGTCGCATTTTATGTCGACGAATACAATTGCCCGTTTTCTTTTTTTCTATAAAATTTATGAAAACTCCAGGAAAGCTCCCTTGAGTCATCGGGCATATTCTCACTTGTTTGGGTATAATTCTGAACTTTCACTGATATTTCAGTGCTCCATCGGTAAGGCCTTCCTAGAATTCCTACTGGGATTGTTTTGCTTATTAAAAAAGAGAAGAATGTGGATTGTACCTAAATAAAGCAGAGGCACATAATAATATAAGCGATGAGTTAATTCTAGTTATATAGTTTTTTTTCCTGTGTGAGGTATTAGGTCCAAAGGTACTGCGGCCATTTAGTTGGCCTATACAACCCCTACACCTCATATTTGTAGTCTAGTGCCTAGTGGTTTGTCGCTTAGACTTGAGTGTTCGAGCAGGGACTTCTCGAACAAAGAGACCCTGCTCCTCGCTATTGCAGGGCACTCACAGAGAACTCATCCTCTTCTAGGCAAAGCCTACATGTAGGGTCCTCCGCCCTTCCTATCTTCCATAAGTGGTAATTTAGGGCACAGTGTCCGGTAATTAAGCCAACAAGTGTCCTAACATCACTCCTACTGCGCCGTAATAATTCCTTGGCCGTCTTAGGGGACGGCACTGGAAGGAACCGCTTAGAGTTGGCCTGTCCAGGCGCGGACCTCCAGCGTTCAATATGTTTCATCAAGGTCCGATCGGCCAGGGCCCTTTGCAGCAAGCTGGACGGTGCCCCAATAGCCGGCTCTGGACCAATGACTTCTAAATCAGGGCCCTGTTTAGCCAGGGCATCCGCACTTTCATTGCCTTCGAAGCCCCGGTGACCCGAGACCCAGACAAGTGTAATTTGATTGAAAACGCCCAACTCATGAAGAGCACGTTGGCAGTCCCAAACTAATTTCGACTTGGTCCTACGGGACCTTATCGCTCTAATTGCCGCTTGGCTATCAGAGAAGATAAAAATCCGTTTATTTTGGTAGGCCCTTCTTAAGTTCTCATGAGTGCATGCCAGAATAGCGTACACCTCTGCTTGAAAGACAGTTGCCAGAGTGCCTAGACTTATAGCCTTGCTGAATCTGGGACTTTCACTCCAGATTCCGGCGCCTACACCTGTCTCCGTTTTAGAGCCATCCGTGTACCATACTAGCCCGCCCGGCAAAACTTTAGGAAAAGTCCAGGTAAGCCTTTCCTGTATATGTACAGAAGGTTGCTTAAATTTTGAGATTTTATAGGGCATGCCGTCCGATAGCATCTCCGCTTCCGAAATCTCTTCTATGATGTTGATTATTATAGAATGTCCTCGCCCAAGACCAGCTCCCAAGTAACCATTCGTTTTCAGCCGCAGCGCCGCGTTTATGGCGGACTTCTCTACCTCAAGGTGGAGAGGTACCAAATTGAGGAGAGTCTCCAGCGCTGCCGTTGGGGAAGTGCGGATGGCCCCAGTGATGGAGAGGCAAGCTATTCTTTGAATTTTGCTTAAAATGGTTATGGAACCCTTAAGCTTCGTTCTGTGCCACCAAACTAAAGCTCCATAAGTTACCATGGGTCTTATGATGGTGGTGTATATCCAATACATGGTTTTCGGTTGCAAACCCCAGGTGGAACCACAAGCTCTGCGGCAAGCCCACAGGGATCTGCGCGTTCTACTCATCAGAGTGTCCATGTGCTGTTTCCAGTTGAGCTTGGCATCTAGCGTCACTCCTAAATATTTGGCTTGTTGTGAAAAGCCTATAGTTCTGCCCGCGAATGTAGGTTCCCAAATTCCCGGTAGTGATCGTTTCCTGGTGAAAGGAACTAGGATCGTTTTGTCGAGATTGACTTTAAGACCTACGCTCTCGCACCAGCTAGAGACCAGATCAAGTGCCTGCTGCAGGCGCCTTGACATGGCGTCTTCAGATTCACCTGTAATTACTATGACCACATCGTCAGCGTAACCTTGGGCGAAAATGTTTCGACCGTTAAGCAGCTCGAGGAGTTCAGCTACAACAAGGCACCAGAGAAGTGGAGATAAAAATCCTCCCTGCGGGCAGCTTCTTGCTATAGTACCCTCCATAGACCCCTCACCATGAGAAACAATTAGTTTGCGAGTTCTCAGCATAGAGTCAATCCAGTTGCAGAAAGTGCTACTTAGACTGTGTCTGCTTAGAGCCCTAGCTATAGTATCAAAGGATGTGTTGTCAAAGGCTCCCTCGATATCGAGGAAGGCCGTCAGCGCAACTCCTTTGTTTAGAGCTGCATGTTCAAGCCTGAGCACCAGATTGTGCAGTGCTGTTTCAGTAGACTTGCCCGCCTGGTACGCATGCTGATAGGAGCTTAGTGGTTGGCTTTGAAGATAAGTTTCCCTTATCGCCCGGTCGACAATTTTCTCCATTGTCTTCAAGGCAAAAGACGAGAGACTTATCGGCCCGAAAGATTTAGTCGGGGAGTAATCCGAACGCCCTGGCTTAGGTATAAATGTTATGTTGACGTTCCTCCAGACGGATGGGATGTAGCCGTGTGCGAAGGAAGCCCTAAATAATTTGCATAATAAGGGAGTGACTAGGTCGCAGCCCTCCTGTAGCAGAATGGGATAGATTCCGTCTGCTCCAGGGGACTTGTATGGTTTGAACGATCTAATCGCCTCCCTAATAGCTTCATGGTTGAACAAGGTATTTGCTTCTGTCCAGGCGGCTTTGGACACTTTAGAAAGTTGGCCTATTCGCTGCCCAGCAGAAGTTGTGTTCTCTTTTGAATAAATGGTTGTGCCTGGGAAATGTGCCTGGAGCAATATTATCAAGGTTTCTTCCCTAGACTGTGTGAAAAAGCCATCGGTTCTCCTGATGGATCCAAGATCTACCGACAATCCCTTTGATAAAGCTTTATAGATTTTTGCTGAGTCTCCAATGTCTTCGACACTCTTGCAGAAATTCCTCCAGCTATTTCTTTTTGCTCGTCTGATTGCCCTGTTATAGCTGGTTAGCGAGCTTTTATAACTCTCCCAGTTGCCGCTCTTCTTAGCTGCGTTGAACAGTTTCCTCGTAGCGGATCTTAACTTGGAGAGCTCGTTATTCCACCATGGAGTTTTCCTATTACGCGTCCTCATCAGAACAGGGCAGTTATTGTTGTAATCAGCAGTAACCGCCTCCGTAAAGAAGTCCGCGGATAGTTCTACATCCATCGTAGATTTGATTGAGTGCATGGAACCCTTCAATATGCTACTGAGTTCGGCCCGAAAGTCTGTCCAGTTCGTATATCTAGGATTCCTTTAAGTACTCACATTTTCCAAAGACTCACCTACCATAAAGTAAATGTGTCTATGGTCTGAAAACTATGGCTCATCTGAGACCCGCCAGTC
>CATLJY010000784.1:0-105081 GCA_949987705.1 Thereva unica
ACGAGGGCGCTAGTTCCGAAGATTTAAGGCCCTAATACACTCAGCGACGAAGTCCAACATGAAATTCAGTTCCAACAACAAAATATTAAGGGAAGCTTAAAAAAATACAGTCACAAAATTAAACTAACTCAATCTCAAAAACCTCCTAACACAGTCAAAATTAGCTGTTGTGCACTGCTTGCAGTGCACAACACGGCCGTCGGAGGGGAAATCTTTGCACAATAAAGGGGTTCGGCTGCATTCGTATGTCTTGTTCGGCTTTACTTTGTGAGTTCGTGCCCGTGGTAAATTTTCTGGCGATTTTCAAGAAATCTCTTCGGCGGTGTCGCCGGCTATAAATTGACGCCAATGTTAGATAATTATGAATTTAAATTGAATTAATGTCGCAGTAATGCACTCTACGAACTTGTTCCTGTACATGGGATATGAGAATAGATCTTTTTTGTTGGATATTTAAACTTTTCTTTGATGTGAAATTTTTATATCGCTGCTTTTGCTGATTTGAAATTTAGCAAGTGCGGCTAATAAATAATAAAAAATCGAAATAAATGAATTCTAATAAAATATATGTATTTGTAAAATTTTTATTTGGGAAGACATAAAATATGTACAAAAATTAAAATTTATGGTAAAATATTTACAACGATTTGAAAGTTTTATTAAAAAGTTTAAAATTTGATGGAACATTTTTATTTATTTTTTGGTAAATAATATATAATTGCGGTTCCAGAGTAAAATCACTCCAAAATTTTTTGTTGTGGTTTTTAGGGTCTTTTTTGAGTTTCCCAATAGTAATTTCAGGGCGGGGAGACACATTTTCCTTATTAGTGGCGTCGCAGTTTGATGATGGATTTTGATGAAACACGAAAATCTATTATATAAAAATAAGTCGGGTTTTCCTTCCTGACGCTATAATTCCAGAACGCACGATCCGATTTCCACGTTTTTGCATTCGTTGGAAAGGTCTCGGGCTCCGTGAGGTTTATAGCCAAAAAATTTTAACAGAAAAGCAGGCGTTTGCTCCATAGCAGCCATCTCAAAAGGGCGGATTACCATTTTCTTTAAAACCCCTCGACATGGATATCAAATGAAAGGTTATGGTAAGTAAAACACCAAAGGCAATATAGTATACTCAATATATCGTTTGAGAGCAGATGACCATTTTCTTCACAACCCCTTCGAAATGAGTATCCAATGAAAGAGTATGATAAGTAGAACAATATAAGCGCTATAGTATACTCAATATGTCGCTTGGTCCATAGCGGCCACCTCAAGAATGCGGATTACCATTTTCTTCACAACACCTTCGACATGGATATCAAATGAAAGAGTATGATAAGTAGAACACCATAGGCAATATAGTATACTCAATATATCGTTTGGTCCATGGTGATCATCTCAAGCAGGCGGATTACCATTTTCTTCACAACCCCTTTGAGATGGGTATCAAATGAGACAGTATGATAAGTAGAACACATAAGCAATATAGTATACTCAATATATCTTTTGGTCCATAGCGGCCATCTCCAGAGGTTGGATTACCATTATCTTCACACCCCTCGACATGGATTTCAAATGAAAGGGTATGATAAGTAGAACACCATAAGCAATAAAGTACACTCAATATATCGTTTGGTCCATGGCGGTCATCTCAAGAGGGCAGATGATCATTTTCTTTACTACCCCCTCGACATTGGTATCAAATGAAAGGGCATTATAAGAAGAATGCCTTAGACTATATCGTTTGGTCCATAGCGGCCATCTCCAGAGGTTGGATTACCATTATCTTCGCACCCCTCGACATGGATTTCAAATGAAAGGGTATGATAAGTAGAACACCATCAGCAATATAGTATACTCAATATATCGATTGGTCCATGGCAGTCATCTCAAGAGAGCAGATGACCATTTTCTTCACAACCCCTTCGAAATGGGTATCTAATGAAAGAGTATGATAAGTAGAACAATATCTTCTTCTTCTTCTTCTTTGATCCGTTAGCTGGCGGTCCGAGCGGGACGTCCCCGCAACGGATACGCTGCTGTCGGTGCCGCTGGGTCCCGAACTCTATTCACGAATCGCTTCCATTCTTCTCGGTTTTTGGCGGTGTCTCGAGCCTCGGTAACAATATAGTATACTCAATATATCGTTTGGTACATGGCGGTCATCTCAAGAGGGGCGGATTACCATTTTCTTCACAACCCCTACGACTTGGGTATCAAATGAAAGAGTATGATAAGTAGAACACCATAAGCAATATAGTATATTCAATATATCGTTTGGCACATGGCGGTCATCTCAAAAGGGCGGATTACCATTTTCTTCACAACCCCTTCGATATGGGTATCAAATGAGAGAGTATGATAAGTAGAACACCATATGCAATATAGTATACTCAATATATCGTTTGGTCCATAGCGACCATCTCAAGAGGGCGGATTAATATTTTCTTCACAACCCCTTCGACATGGGTAGGTATAAAATGAAAGAGTATGATAATTAGAACACCATAGGCAATATAGTATACTCAATATTATATATCATTTGGTCAATAGCGGTCATCTCCCAAAATCAATTTTCACAGATTTGTTCTTTTTTCACTATAGCTTTTACCTATCGCATACTGTGTCCCCATAATCTTATTTTATTGAAAGGCGTTGCAACGCACGCGGGTTTTTGCTAGTGTAAAATAAAATTGTTTGGCATCTCCCTTAGTTTTCACGATAAAGGTATTTGAAGTTAGAAGGTATTTTCAATTGCTGTAAAAAGGAAAATACATCTCCCCCGGTTTTAAATTACTATTGGGGAGCTCAAACATGACCCTAAAAACCCCAAAAATATTTTAGAGGGATTTTACTCTAAAGCCGCAATTCTAAACATTTACCTATTTTTTATTTACATATAATATTTACAATAATGTAAAATTAAATTAAAACGGTTCAAAATTAATTTCAGGAGTTGATGGAAATTCTGTCAGATCCATATTTCTCTCTTTTCGGCTGTCTAACAGTTCTGGAATAAAAGAGTTAAAATAAAAAGATAAGATTTTGGGCAAAATTTCAACTTGAAAAAACTCTCGATCTCTTTCCACTCTTTCAACCTTTATCCCATATGGCGTCCAAACTGCAAATAGGCACCACTCTTTATCTGCAATTTCGAGTTGTCCCTGAATTTGGTAGAAATATTTATTATTTTTATTTATTTTAATTTCGCCACTTTTTTTATTATATGACCAAAAATCATTTTTTTTACTTTTTATACCTTCTACTGGAGTCATTTCCCTCGCCGCATAAGGACATTTAATTTCCACTAGTCCATCAGTATTTATAATACCGTCAGGAGTTGCTGCAAAGCAAGGATATTTTTCGTAAATAAAAATTCCGCATTCTTTTATTAGAATGTGTTGTTCTAAAGAGAGCTGTTTAATGGCTTCAGCTTCATATTGTTTTCCATAATCTGTCTGCTTGCTGGTAAACGTCCTGTTGTATAAAGATGATCCTTTATTTTTGTAGCTGCCTGTATTTCGTGAACGGCAAATTAGTCCATTAGAAGCTATTAATCCCCGACTCCTGATCTCATGCCAACGGGGGTTGTCTTCTTGGTTTCTTGTAAATTTTTGAATATTTTCACGATCATCTCTCTCCATTTGAAAACTAGTTAAAAGTTTTCTCTTCTCTATAGTAAGTTCCTCTTCTGTCATATCAACCCTTTGACATGTGTCCGTAGTCCATCCATCCTGACCAGAGAATACAATTTTTCTTCGTCGACGAATCTCTGAAAAAAGAAAAAAAATTGTCATTTATTCAAATATTCAATTTTAAATCGATGTAATAAAACTACCTTTAGAATTTGCTTGCTGTGATGCTCCTCTTCTAAGTCTTTGTTGTTCCATTTTGACAATACGGCTGGACGGACTTTTCTGTATTGCAGTCTTTTGCAGGAAGAAATGTGCTCTTTTCGTGTTATGTTGCAATACCGCAAATTTTGCTCTCGCGGTATACGATTGCCCACGAGAGAAATTGACCCGTTTTCCTCCAACAGTTTTCGCTACTATGGAATGATATCGTTCGACGGTGTTCGAGTCTACATCATAAATTAAACTTTTTGAGTTCATTTGAATTCTGTAAATAATTGCCTTCATTTTTTCTAAAAATCCATTCTCCTTGAGTAGTGCCAAGCAATCCGTTTCCGTATCTTTGGGTCCATCGCAAAAGTATCTTTCACAGCCGTCATGATTGCCAAATACATGGATGTCCGATGTCTTTCGAAAGTAGTTGAATCTTGTCCTTCAGAGGCAGTGTGCTGTTCTTCCGATTTTTGATGGCCATATGAATTCCAATCACAATGCGTGCCAAGTTATTTCCGAGATGCTTTCGGGCTGCTAAGGTGTATGCCGTGTTACCAACTAAATCTCTTAGTTTTTTCCTAAAATTGCGCATTAAATGATTGCGGCATTCAATTTTCTTAATGTGAGTCTTCTCGTAGGGCCTCGCATCCAAAATCTTCTTATAAACGCTTGAATCACCATCACCTATCACTCTATTGTACCTAATTCCATAAAGAGCTTCACTCAACTTGAACCCTTCTGTTAATAAATGCAAAAAATTATCGTCAACCAACAAACAACGATCAAAACACGCTCACATGTAATTTGACGACTCTTCTGTTCCAGCCGCGATGGATCAAAAATATTTCGATTTTATGGAAACAGTTCTGCTTAGGTAGCAATTTTGTATGTTACCTGGACAATAATTGTTTACGCAGCAATTCAAATTGAATATGTTAAGTTTATGCTATTCTGTTTATGTAGTGGTTTATTATTATATTTAATCTGTAAATTTTTGTAATTATAGTCATAGGTATAAATATCTGTAATATCTGTTAATAAATTCATTCATTCCAACGGAATCGAAGCTTGAGCGTGTTATTAATATTTACTGTGCAAGTGTATCACCTATAGCGCAAATCAACAGAGGTCTAGGTGTAACACCTAAACCTACAATCAGGTGAAGAAGCAAAAGAGCTTCTCCGCTTAACAAAATACATTGGTGACCCCGACGTGATCAGAAGTGAATCACTTGTGGCACGATCACAACCATCATTTGAATCACGTCAAAAAAACCTGCACTCATCATCTCGCCATTGAGACGCCGCATTCATCCAACACTCATCATCTCGCAATTTGAGACTCTAGAACTCATCCAGAGGTCCAAATTGGAGTAAACCCAGGTGCATCCAACACTCACTATCTCGCAATTTGAGACTCTAGAACTCATCCAGAGGTCCAAATTGGAGCAAACCCAGGTGCATCCAGCAGGTCCCATCATACCACAACCATCAGTAGAGACATCAACGATTCCATCAGCCATCAATTAGGAGGCAGCATCTATACAACCAGTACCAACGCCATTGTTTCAATACAATTTTCAGACAAAACACAACTCCGCGAGGATGGATGGACGTCCACGTTTAGGCGAAGAGATCCAGACCAGTTACCGGAACTTCAGAAAAGACTCCGTCAACAGGAAAACAAGAGAGTACTTAACAACCCGACTAAACTCTCTTGAAGAGAAATTGGAGGAATTTCAGGCGAACCATCTTCAACTCACCGACTTCGAAGCTAGCAGTGCAGACAATGAGTACTTCACCAGAAATTATTTCAGCACGATCGAAGGATTATGCAATCAATATAAGCACCAGTTGCTTAATTTCGAAAACCAGCAGGGTTCCCGCCAAAAAACACGTGAAACCAGCCAAAAGGTTTCAGCGAAAACTGCAGCAGACAACTAGTCTGAACCAACCAGAGAAGCCCAGCCGAGAGTAAGGTTTGAAGAACCACTCAGCCCCGCATTATCAGAACAATTGCAAGATGACATACAGAAAAAGATTAGGCGACAACAACGTGCCGTGGCAATATTAACGCGCACTCTAAATGATATAACAGCCAAGTCAAGTAGTACACAGTCAAGGGTGTTCTACGAAATCAACCTCCAAACTATCCATAAAACGTTCGACGCAATAACTGAACTGGATCAGCAAATTTGGGAGGAAGTGGTGGATGCGCCACTAGATTACACTAAAGAAATATATGACAGTCTCTACGATTGGGTACAAGAAACCCTAGTACACCTACACGAGAAACTAGAATTCAAGGAAGCCACCACGCCAAATGGGCAGCCGCTCCAAATCAAACTACCACGGGTCACATTGCCAGTCTTTGATGGAGACTATACAAAATGGACTCAATTTCATGACATGTTTGTACAAATGATAGAGTCAAAACCAATCAGCAAGACAGAAAAGATGTTCTACCTTACAACAACAATTTAAGCGGTGAAGCAAAGGCACTACTGAACCATCTCCCTATATCAGATGCGAACTACACCACAGCATGGGAGACGTTAAACAAAAGATATAACAACCAAAGGTTACTTTGTGCGGCATTGCTCAACAAACTCTGGGACCAACCATGCACGCAGGGTCAATCAGCAAATTCAATCAAACATCTCCATGATGTAACCAGTGAGTGCTTACTCGCTATAGAGAACATAAAGGTTTCCACCACAAAATGGGATCCAATGTTAATACATCTTCTTCTCAAAAAGTTGGATAAGAACACTCACGCTCTTTTTGAAGCTTCATTGGACTCCCCAAGAACCACTCCCACCATAAGAGACCTGCTGAATTTCCTAGAGAAAAGATTCCAGACCTTAGAAGCTCTTGGTAAAGAATCAATAGGCCATTCGCCAGGGCGAGACCAAGGATCCTCGAGAAAAGGAAAGAGTTACGCTCCTCACTGATGTCTACAAACAAATCAACCCAATGCATCTTATGCAAACACAAGAATCATCCACTGTATGCATGCCGATAATTCCTAGCACTATCAATTGCAAGCCGCCGACAAACCATCAGGCAGCACAATTTATGCATGAATTTTTTGAACGATGGACATAAGGCAGTAGAATGTAAATCCAGAAGCTGTCCCAAGTGTTCTGAAAGGCACAACTCCTTACTACACTTTGACGCTGCCCCCAAATCAGTCCACGTTAAGCAAGGGAACACCAAACCTCAGCCTTCAACTTCAACACCAGTTCCTAACTCATACTTCAATCCAGGAAGTTCAAGGCAACCTCAACCACCAGCTTTACCTATTGATACAACTGCGCCGAATCCAACGGCATTAACAACCAATGCTAAAAATAATATATATCTACGCATATGTGATGCTAAGCACAGTTGCCGTAGAAGTCAGCTGTGGACAGGGACAACAAGTGCGATGTCGAGCAGTCCTTGATTGTGGATCCCAAATCAGCTTTATCACTGAGGATTTGGCAAGGCGACTACGAGGTCTCCGTATGCCTGAAACAATGCATATCAACGTCATAGGAAAGGACCGACAAAAATTAAACCATAGGGCCAATGTACAGGTGCATTCCACAATTAATAACTACGTTACACAACTAGAAGTTTTCGTGATTCGCGACATCACACAAAGGCAACCAGGCCACAAGATCGAAAGGGCAACATGGCCCATTCCAGATAACGTACACTTGGCGGATCCAGACTTTCATATACCTGGCAACATCGACCTGTTAATCGGAGCAGAAATATTCCTCGACTTACTATTAGTCGGACAGATCAAGCTCGGTGAGGGATTGCCAAGACTCCAGAATACAGTATTTGGTTGGATAATAGCTGGACCAGTTCACCATGAGAGCACATCATACACTGTTTGCGGCATCTGCAGTGAAGATGAGAAACTCGAGAACCAACTCAGCAAATTCTGGAGACTGGAAGAAGTCGAGTCATCAGACGAAATCAGTACATTGACCAGAGTAGAACAAAGGTGCGTGGACCACTTCAATCAACATGTAAAAAGAGACAAGGAGGGCAGATTCATTGTCAAACTTCCCTTCGCACAAGATCCCAATTCTCTGGGAAAATCAAGAGACATCGCGATGCAGCGACTCCACTCATTGGAAAAAAGGCTCCTTCGACAACCGGAGCTACAGCAACAATATATCAATTTCATGCGGGAGTATGAAGCATTAGGACATATGAAGGAAACAGATATATCCTCAATCAAGGGTCCTCATTACTTCCTGTCACACCACTGCGTTACTAAGTTAGATAGTAGCACGACAAGACTACGAGTGGTCTTTGATGCGTCAGCAAAGACCGCTTCAAACCTATCACTAAACGACGTACTCTGCAAGGGCCCAACCATTCAGAATGAACTAATCTCAATCTTGATACGCTTCAGGTTTCCTAAATTTGTATTTACCGCGGACATTGAGAAGATGTACCGACAAGTAAAGATTGCCGAAGAGGACCAACAGTATCAATTAATAGCCTGGCGAGAGCATCCCCAATAACCATTGAAATATTTCAAACTCTGCACTGTCACATATGGATTAACACCTAGCTTCTAGCTACTAAATGTTTGGATATGCTGGCTACCCAAGGTACCCTGACACATCCATTGGCAGCTCAGGCTCTCAAACGCGATTTTTATGTGGACAATGTCATGTCAGGATCAGACAGCTTACCCGAAATAGTAGAAATTCAAAGGCAACTTAAAGATCTAATGTCTTCTGCCGGATTCAATCTTCGCAAATGGTGCGGAAATCAACCACAGCTGCTGAAGAACATCCCAAGAGAAGACATTGAGCTTGAAGTAAACTTTGATAAGCCTACGGACGAATCCATCAAAACACTTGGGCTGACTTGGCAGCCAAGCGCTGACACCTTTCAAATAAAAACCAACTGGAATGACACAAGAAGGATTACCAAACGAACAGCTCTCTCCGACATATCACACATCTTCGACCCACTTGGATTCATGAACCCTGTCACAATAATCGCCAAAATGTTCACCCGCAAGATCTGGACATTGAAACTGGACTGGGATGCAGCCTTACCAATGGACATGCACACTAGCTGGAGTAGATTCCGAGAGGAGTTAAGAGTACTCAACGACATTCGAATTCCAAGACATATAGCATCTGGGAAAAGGTATAAAACAATACAATTTCATGCCTTTGCAGATGCATCTGAGGCGGCTTATGGAGCTGCTATATATGTGAGGACGACACACCAGGATGGCATCATCACTGTTCGTTTGCTGTGTGCTAAATCAAAGGTAGCCGCGGTAAAAACCACGACACTACCAAGACTCGAACTATGTGCTGCAAAACTAGCAGCCCAGCTGATGCAAACAGTAAGAAAGGAAGTGAATCTGCCCAACGTGAAGGTGCATTTTTGGACAGATTCGGAAATAGCTCTGGCCTGGATCCGATCAGATTCGTCATCCTACCACACGTTTGTGGCCAATCGCGTTGCAGCAATTCAGCGATTGACCAATCCAGATCAATGGAGGCACGTTGGATCTAAAGACAATCCTGCTGACATTGTTTCACGAGGAATGACACCAGCTAAACTGATTAAATGCAATCTATGGTTTTATGGACCACAATATCTACACGGTCCAGAGACGATTTGGCCAGTACAACCACCAACAACGAACACCGATATAGAAAGAAAAACTCAAGGGAGAGTGGCATTAACATCAACCAATCAAATCTCATGGATCAGTGACATCAATCATGGCAACTCATTTCAAAGACTCCTGAGAATTGTGGCTTATGTTTTACGTTTTGTTCGAAGACCACCAGAACAGTCAGAAGCAAACGACTCGGCAGCTAACAGTCAGTGAATTAAACACGGCGCACCGCGTGATCATTTCCCAGATTCAACAGGAAGGATTTAAAGACGAGCTCCATCAACTTCGTCAACACAAATGCGTCAACAACAGTCCATTGAACAGCTTGGGTCCTTTCCTCGATGAGGAAAATATTATCCGGGTCGGAAGCAGACTAGTAAACGCAGAGCTACCATATGATGCTAAGCATAAAATGTTGCTTCCTTACGCTCACCCCTTGGCTACCATGGTAATTGAGAGACATCCATATTCGTAATCTAAGTACATGTTGGGCCCCAAGGTCTTCTGGCAATAACAAGGCAACGCTATTGGCCTATCAAAGGCAGAAAGATGGCCCGAGCGATCGTAAAACTCTGTGTCCGATGTAACAAGGTCAAACTTATGACACAAATGATGGGAAATCTACCCACAATGAGAGTTCAACCTGCCAGACCTTTCGTAAATGCTGGGTAGATTTCTGCGGCCCGATAGAGACACACTTCAAGCTAAGACGAAAGCAACCTCAGAAAGCATACATCTCCGTATACTGTTGTTTTGCAACAAAGGCCGTTCACCTAGAGGTCGCAAGTGACCTAACTATAGAGGCCTTCATAGGAACACTCAAACGATTCATAGCCAGAAGAGGGAATTGCCGAAACCTCCACTGTGACAACGCAACAAATTTTGTTGGTGCCAAAAACCAGCTTATGGAGCTCCAGGACTCCATATACTCTTCTGTCTCACCGCAAAAAATTGTCTCATTTTGCCAAACAAAAGGAGTAGATTTCCACATGATTCCTCCTCGAGCACCTCATTTTGGAGGTCTATGGGAGGCTGCGGTAAAGTCAGCCAAGACATTATTACGAAGATCAGTAGCCTCAGCAGCACTTGCCTTTGAAGAACTATCAACCGTAACCGCAGAAATTGAAGCTATCTTAAATTCAAGGCCTTTAACGCCATTAACTGCTAATCCCAATGACTTGGCAGCTCTAACCCCTGGTCATTTCTTAATTGGGGAACCACTCACCACAATTGTGGACCCAAATGCTGTTCCACAAAATGTCAATCGAGTTCTGGCGACGATGGTCTCATGAATACCTGTGTGAACTTAAACAAAGACAAAAGTGGAGACAACAAGGTCAAAATGCCAAGCCAGGCATGATGGTGTTAATAAAGGAAGACAATCTACCACCATTGAAATGGCAACTTGGACGAATCGAGCGGACCATCCAAGGAGATGACGGCTTGGTGCGAGTTGCTGACGTTGCAGACCACTTCAGGAACACTGAGACGACCAATCCACAAACTAGCTCCATTGCCAATTGAAACGGAGGAAAGGTGCACAACAGAAGAGTCAACTGAATCCCTCAAAGGCAACATTAACGCAAGACCAGCCATAGATAACGAGACACAACACAGGGCTAAACGAATGCGGCCATCAACCAGTTCAGCTATCAGCACATTTCTCCTAACTTGCCTCATCCTACCAATCCTGGGACAATCTGCAGTTGAAGTTACGCCATTTACCTCACAATCAGGAATGTACTTCGAAAACCTCGGCACAGCAAATTTAATCAGGAACGAGTGGTCACTCATTGTCTACTACAATATGGAAGGTTACTGGAAGGAGGGAGCTGCAATAACCGTTGGTATTAACAAGTTGCGCAAGCTTTGCAATTCACAAAAAGACACGGATCACTGCTCTATCGTCATCAATCAATTTGTTCGGATATCACAAGAACTCACCAGTAACAACGAATTACTGCAACCCATCGCGCCCAAAAGATTGAAGCGAGCCCCACTCAACATTGTTGGAAATATTGCCGGAGCACTATTTGGGATCCTCGATTCGAAATATGCCGAAAAACTATCAGCCACAATAGACAACATACGGAGCGATGAAAACCATCTTTTAGATCTGATCAAAAATCAGACATCTCTCATAGATTCCACCCTGAACGTATTCAAAAAGGATCATCAGGAAACAGAGATGCAGCTAGAAGCTATTAATAAGCACCTAAGACTTATTGACGATCAAGTCAATAAAATCTCAAACGAACTTTATCAACAAAGTGTGGCAGAAGCATTTTCCATGTTGGCAGTACAACTGACTTTAATGACAATGAACTATCAACGGTCTCAGTTGGCAATTACAACCATGCTAATTGACACCCATCATGGAAAGGTAAACCCTCAGCTCCTGCCTCCCAAGCAAGTAAGGGAACAACTATCCACCATAAAAGATTATCTAACATCAACACTGAGACTACCTGCAAGACCAGACAACTTGATTCAGCTATACAGGCTTATGAAAATACAGGGTCGAGCTACAAGCAAATATATTATCTTTCAAATAAGACTTCCACTGTTTGCATTTGAAGAGTTCGAACTGTATCATCTAATACCTGTACCCGTCATAGTCAACGGAACATTTATGGCTATTAGGCCATCAGCCGAATTTGTAGTGATCAATCTACACAAGGACAAATACTATCCACTCAACAAGCAGGAATTCGCGCTATGTGAGACCATCGGCGAATCTGATCATATGTGTATTCAACAACACCCAATTTATCGAAAAGGTGCAAACGTCAGCTCCTGTGAACTCAATCTCATCACTTACCTCGAGCCAACCAACAGTTGTGAAATAATCAACGCCGAAGAACTCCCTAAATGGATTCAGCTATACAATCCAAACAAATGAATTTCTTCTGTGCGTAAAACCACGGTTGTCATAATCATTTGTGGCGATACCACTGCTCAACAAGCTCTTCAAGGAACAGGAATCTTGAGTATGGGAATGAATTGCGAACTTAGGCAAGATCATCTGACATTGCAGTCCCACAACGTTTATACAAAATCAATGAAGTCTTCGTTCAATCCTACACAAAATCTCACAGATTTGTTGCATTTGGAAAACCAGAAGCCTCTCCTCAAATTCACGGCACCTATCACTCATCGTAATGTTAAGGATATTAAGAATTTACAGCAACAAATCCAAGACCTGAAGGGGAAGGAAGTTCTTCCTCATAAAATAGATGTAAACAACACACACCAACTTGCATTGGGATACACAGCCCTTGTAATTTCTGTATTAACAACGTCTACCATATTGATCATCAAGTGCTACAAAAAGAAGTAGACATCCAGAGACAGACCAATTCCAGCCCCAAGATCTTCATTTGGCAGTCGGTTTGCAATCGACCCGGAACTCATCAATTGCCCAGAAGCTGGTCAAGGCGGGGGAAGATGTTAAGAAATGCAAAAAATTACCGTCAACCAACAAACAACGATCAAAACACGCGCACATGTAATTTGACGACTCATCCGTTCCAGCCGCGATGGATCAAAAATATTTCGATTTTATGGAAACAATTCTGCTTAGGTAGCAATTTTGTATGTTACCTGGAAAATAATTGTTTACGCAGCAATTCAAATTGAATATGTTAAGTTTATGCTATTTTGTTTATGTAGTGGTTTATTATTACATTTAATTTGTAAATTTTTGTTATTGTGGTCATAGGTATAAATATCTGTACTATTAGCCCAGTCACTTTAAACATGAACCTCTGAAAAAATGCAACTGGAGATTTATCAGCGGGATTCTCTTTATTTTGGGCTCACAAATAATTTCCCAAAAGTCCATAAAGCCAACTGGCCGGCTACTCGAGTTATGGAAGGTCAAAGGTCACGAAAATCAGCTTGTGTCAAAAATCTCGTAAATTATCGGTTTTATGCAATATTTGGCTAAGTAAAGATTGTTCGTGAGATAAATCTGTATAAAAATGTCCTTAACGAAATTTACATAGAACCAATGGTTTTTGAGATATGGGTTTGGGAAAACTCGGGAATCGCACTGCATTCTTTTTCGCACCACCTTTGAAGTATAATGCAAGCAGCATTTTTACATGGTATCCCTAGTAGGCCTAGTCCATAGGTTAAAAGGTATGAAATAATGTTTTTGATTATCTCTTTATCTCTTCTATCTCCACTTCTTTCATGCTGTCATCTTCATCAACACCTATCCCAGAGGAAAATGACGAAATGGGGTTGGCGTCACCATCGTCCACCTCAAGTTCAATGGTTTTATCCTCGGACATTGAATTGAAATCGGGCGGGCCCGACAAGAACCATACGCAACGGAATATTGTAACGCTACTATTCTGCAATTTATACGTATGTACATAAACCTCTAAAAAAATGCAACTGGAAATTTTCCTGCGGAATTCCCTTTATTTTGGTGTCACAAATAATTTCCCAAAAGTCCATAAAGCTAACTGGCCGGCTACTCGAGTTATGGAGGATCAAAGGTCACGAACATCAATTTTAGTGCATTTTGCAAAACTAATGTACGAATATTTCTGAAAAATTGATGTCCGATGACCGAGTTTTCCTGAACCCATATCTCAAAAACCATTGGTTCTACGTAAATTTCGTATAGGACATTTTTATACAGATTTATCTCACGAACAATCTTTACTTAGCCAAAAATTGCATAAAACCGATAATTTACGAGATTTTTGAGAAAAACTGATTTTCGTGACCTTTGACCTTCCATAACTCGAGTAGCCGGCCAGTTGGCTTTATGGACTTTTGGGAAATTATTTGTGAGCCCAAAATAAAGAGAATCCCGTTGATAAATCTCCAGTTGCATTTATTCAGAGGTTTGGCCCTTTTTTTGTATAAAGTGACTGGGCTATATCTGTAAATAAATTCATTCATTCCAACGGAATCGAAGCTTGAGCGTTTTATTAACACCTTTTAACTAATATTTACTGTGCTTAGGTGTATCACCTATAGCGCAAATCAACAGAGGTCTAGGTGTAACACCTAAACCTACAATCAGGCGAAGAAGCAAAAGAGCTTCTCCGCTTAGCAAAATACACCTTCGACGATAGCAGCGGCTTCCATTCCTGTTGATGGTCCTGCAAAATAAATGTTTATTAATTATTTGTTTTTAGGTATATTTTTTCATTTATGTATACATTTTAAATATTATTACCTGTACAATTTTTGTTGCATACGTGCTGAGGCACACTCATGTTCTTATTTTTCATGCTTGAACAGATGTAACAAAACTTGTTTTTAACGTTGCTCCAAATAACTTTTTTTGTTGTATAAGCAATAATGGAGCCAACGCCAACTCCGTTTGGAGAAACATCCATCTAATTCGACACAGAGAAGTGGTACACCATCGTAGTCTAAATCGCCATCATCTATCGCGATTTGTTTGGCTTCTAGGGCAGCTAATTTCATCTCTTTCTCACAAGCTGCAGCGATGTCCATTTGAACGATTTTTTGAATTTTATTGAATGTTGTAGGAGACATGTACGGAATATCCATCACACCTAATAGTTCTTCAATCTGCGAAAATCCAATTCCTACAGCAGTTCCAGCAGAAACTGATGAATAATTAAGTCCGGCATTGTAATTATTTTCTTCATTTGTTGTGTTGAGGTGTACTTTTTTGTTGCACATGTTACATGTGAAGAAGAATGTCGATTGGAGCCCTTTCCTTTTTTTCTTTTTTAATTTCCAAATTATCCCATGAACACCCAAAATTTTTTGCGTGGTTGTGCAGCTTCTTTATTTCCTCAAAAAATAAGTGAGTGTCGACAATTCTTTTCCCTTTCAAATTGGTTTCATTTTCTACCGCTTCCTGTTGCAAAAAACACCCTGTCTCGCTCTCGCCGATCAAAATTCCTATAGGATTAAAATTTATTAATAATTTAGTATTTTTAAATAGAACGCAGTATACTTCCTTGGATCAGATAAATCTTCTTGCCGTGAAGTACTTTCGGTATTGTTGCTGCTTGGGTATAATCTTGATGTTTGATCCGTTCTATTACAATTTTGCGTCAGGTTTTTTGTAATATTTGCTGTAAATTTACCGCTACAATAGATAAAACAAAAATTAATTTTATATAAAAAAATCAGTTGTCGATTTGTTTAACAAAATAGTAATAATATATGCTCAAAAAAACATGACTTGAGGATCATATTCAACTTTCGTTTCTATTCATAAATTACCAAACTGTAACTATTCATAAATTACCAAACTGTGTACTTACCATTTCCGCAATCTTTGAATGGCGCGATTTTTCATTAATCCGTATTGAATTATTCCTTTTTTCTGCAATTTTTCACCATATTAAATTTTTAAAAAACACAAATTCAAAAACAATAACTTCTTACTTTCACTTTCAATTTGATCTGAACTCCAATGGCTGAGGTATCGCTTTTAAATACTGATAAATCGTCGTAAAAATGAATAGAACTGTGTCCCACCCCCTTTACTAAAAAATCTGAAAAACACCCCCGACTTTCCGAATTTCCGGACCTCCTACCAAATTAACCCAGAGGTCCAGCAAAGCCCATATTTACATACAAAAATAATAATAACCATAAAAAATGAATTTACGCAAAATTTATCTACACTCATGTTGTAAAATACCTGTGCAAGGGATACACCTTTTTTGCGAATCTAGTTCCGGGAAGTTGTTACGGCTAAAAAGACAATAACGAAAAACAAGGATGTCATAAAACTTAATTATTACATGAAGGTAGTATTTGCCATTAAAATATTTTCTTGGGTTTTTCATAAAGCCAAGATAATAAACACCGATTGATCACTACCTGACCACCGGATAAAGGCAAGAATCCCTAAATTCTCAAATCAAGGAAATCACCATCAAGCAAGTCATTAAAATTCTTGCCAAACAAACCGATTTTTCCTCAGATTTTATTTTTTCCCGAAAATACGATCACCATCCATGCCTGCAACAAAAAAGGTTTGAAATTTCCCCTGCAAAAGCCGAAGCAGAAGCTCTCACTTATACGAACGCATCTCGTGTAAGATTACGCAAATGTTGTATACAGAATACAACTAGCGCAGAGATTTGCTTGGAGCTCATGAAAGAAGGCTAAAATTCAAAAAATTTCCACCATGAATAGCTAGATAATCGATTTAAGTTTATCGTACATTAAAAAAATTTTAAAATTTTTCCACCTAAATCCATAGGAGTATTTTCCGGGCGCAGGTACGGAACTTTGAACCATTATAACTAATATACTAATAAAAAATATTAAAATTTTCCACCATGAATAGCTAGATTTATGTTTTCTTAAAAATACCTAATTTAAATTATTTAATTTGGTTGGATAGTTTTCTTAATATTCGCGGGCGCGCCATACCCTATAATTGCTCGATTGGGTGTATTAGGCCCTTAAAAAAATTAAAAATTGGAAAAAATGAAATTACATGAACGTACACAAATTTTCAAGAAGTTACACAAATTCTGTCTCAGTACTATCTCACGCGATAAAAAGCGGCGAAAATTTACTCCCCTCGTTCAGGAAGTTGCACGAGATTTTTGCTTCGAGATTTTCATATAATTTCTGCTCAAAAAGTGAAACAAGAGAGGCAAAAGTAAAAATTTCAGAAGAAAAATCCACCAAGTGAGAGAAAATCTCTCATTCAACTGTGGCTCTCAAATTTTAACATGAGAAATACAGAATTGAGCCGTAGAATGAGCGAGATGAAACACAAAATAATTTAATTTTCACGACGCTAGAGCACTTTTTTGAAATTTTTGTAAAATGCACCATGCTAACTCACACAAAGAAAAAAATTGCTCCGATGCCTCTGGGTTGCGTATTGTTGTTTACTGTGATTGATATAAACTGCAGGGCGGCGCTGTTGGAGCACTTTTAAATTTTCTTCCAAGTTTCGTAAAAGAGGTAAATGAACGAAATGAGAGTAAAATATCTTGTGGCGAGAATCCTAACGATTTTTTTATGTTATGCGAGTTATTATGGAGCAATTTTAAATTTTGTGCCCCTGTAGGAATATATTGAAGAATATATGAGTGAAATATTTTTATTTGATTTCAAACTTTGAGTGATACAAGTGATTAATTAATTAAAATTAATGATAATTATTAAATAAGTAATGTGTTATGTTACTAGCAAAAACCCGCGTGCGTTGCAACGCCTCTTAATAAAAAAAATGGTATGAAACAGGAATAGTAAAAAAAAAGAACAAATCTGCACAAATTGATTTTGGATACCTACGTATAAAAATTTAGAGTTACCTACAATACACACCTAGCTAAACATATTAAAAATCATTCCCGTAGATTTCGCTATACCGAGGATTTGACGCGCTGTGCCAACTTTGCTCATGGCGCCGGCCAAATTGTTTTCCGCAAAAAAGGGCTAATAATGTCATCATTTTTGGGAATTTGGCCTCCAAAATGTACAATTTGGTACTCCAAAAAACCTGATAAATACTTTAAACACACATTTCCTCTCTGTTTTTTCATTTCGGCTTGAGACGAACATCGGCAACATTAAAAATGTGTGTTATGTCTTATATACCTTATGATCTTATGTCTTGAGGAAAGTTGCAATATTTACATAAGTATAATAAATGCATGGTTAACATTTCACTGTAACGCTTCTTTATAAACGATGTTAGGTGTTTTATTTTCATTCGTAAGTACTACAAAGTTTGTGGCATTACCAACACGTGAACATGCTACGTATAGTTGGCCGTGTGTAAAACAACCCTTGGTCAAATCTTCGCCTGCTCTTCGTAAGGTTTGTCCTTGGGATTTATTTATTGTCATTGCAAAACTGACATTTATAGGTAATTGCAATGTTTTAAATTGAAATGGATAATTAGATGGAATTATGGATATCCTTGGTATAAATACTGTGTCGCCCTTATCGCAGCCCGTTATGATGACAGCTTCGATTATATTTTTTTTCAATGAAACTTGCATAGTTGCATAGTTTAGGGGGATTCAAATTGCGTAGAAGCATTATGGGAACACCAACCTTTAGATCTATTTTATGAGCCAGAAGGCCAGGTAGAGTGATGCTGCTGTTCAAGAATTCGACCGGATAATGGACTGCTTCATCTGGATTGCATATCGAATTTATGGAAAGATAAGTTGTTGCGTGACCAGGAATCTTTTGTAACATATGATCATTCAGAATACACACTTGATCATTTCGCGACGCCATTATTGATCTTTCGCACAACCATGAATCTTCTCTTGAGTGGATATTCTGCATATTGCCATAAATGTCGCTTATTAGCGTTTCCCTGTCCGTTACGACCTTACAAAGAGCAGCCGGCAGCTCAATGTCATGATTATCATTAATGTCAGAACATTTTCTATCTCCTATGCTGAGGAGAATATTACTGAATTCGGAGTTTTCTGATTGCACTCTCATATTTTGTTTTAAATGAAGTTTTTTAATTTGTCTCCAAATGACTGATCGTTTTAGACAGGGATTAACTTCATCGGCTCGTGTTCCTCTCGTGACAACTGGCAAAGTTTGCCTGAAATCTCCTGCGAATAAAACAGTTACTCCACCAAATAACTGGTTATTACTTCTTATATCTTGCATTGTTCTGTTAACGGCTTCAATCGATACTTTATTTTCCATGGTACACTCATCCCAGACCACGAACATGCAGTCTTGTAAAACTTTCGCTTTGTGACTATTTTCAGATATGTTGCACACAGGATTTTCCATATGATCTGCGTCAATCGGTATCTTAAACATAGAATGAGCTGTTTTTCCTCCAGGGAGTAATGTTGCAGCAATCCCTGATGATGCCACTGCTATGGCAATCTTTTTATCTGCACGTATTCTGGCTAATATAAGATTAATTCAGAAAGTTTTACCAGTGCCGCCTGGTGCGCCGAAAAAATATACACCCCTACACCCTTATTGACACTGTTGATGACCCGTTGGTAGACTGCTTTTTGCTCATTGTTTAACTTTGGTTCTTTATGTAGAATAGTTTGTTGAAGTTCGATTGGGTCGTAATTAGTTTGTTCCAAATATTCTCTGTTTAAATTATTATCAGACCCGTCGACTACTTGCGGAGATGGCAAACCATAATGATCAATAGTATTTCCGCCTATTGAAAGGACAATGTCTTGCAGTGATAGCAGTGCACGATTGGCGAAAGTTGTCGATATGGGCGCTTATGTCTGCATCAGGATAACGACGTTGAAGATCTCGAATAAAATCTTCGATGAATTGATTTTTAAATTTTTCCCATAAGTCCAATGGATTAGACACATTGCAGAAAACTTAGAGTTTTCAGGCTCTCGAAAGAAGTTGGGCCTTTAGTAACATTTAATAACATTCGTAAGTAATAACATTCTTGGTTATTAGGATGAATGGTATAAACTCTACCGAGAGTTTGTTCATGAAAGACACCGGGATGATTTTCTATAGGGGTACCACGTCGTCGTCGTTGGAAAGACCCAGTTCGTTTATTAAAAGTATAGTAAGCCGGCACTTCTTCATAAAGCAATCCGGTTGCAAAATTGTCCGTTATACACAATTTAAAAAATGCCATTAATGTAGTGTTTCGCGGATTCTCCACAATGTCATTGACAGTATTTGGGTCAAAGTAAACTCTCTGCCCATTTTCTAAATTATGGCCAAATGAGTAACTGGAGGAAAACGTTCATGAATGGAAAATGATAATATGCGCCAAAGTGCTTCGGAACTACTAATGTATCGTCCATTTTGGTATGAAGTGAGTTCATCTTTATGATTTTGAACACCAAAAACTGCCAAATCTGAGCTTTTGTTAATGTACTTACAATAATATACTTTATTGACATTATACTGCTGCAAAGTTCAACGTTGATATGGGCTTTGAAGGTTCGTGAAAGTACCGGTGAATATGGGACAACCCAACGATTATCGATTTCAAAAATATTCCCTCGTGAATGTATTGTTGCTCTACCGCCACAATTTTCAGGCGAACGACGTCTGTAAAAGGGATAACCATCCTCACCAGCAAGAGTTTCTCAAGAAAACTTTGGAAATCTTTTAGCACAGTTGCCATTCTTCATGCATGGCGACTGAGGATTGAAAGCGCCACATGGACCATGCACCATATGTGTTTTGACAATTTCAAATAATTCTGGGTCTTTGGTCTTATCAGGTAATTCTGCAGGAATAATATGGTCGATTTGATCAGAACTTACTTTAGTTACCAACCATATTAAAATATGCGCATGCGGTAAGCCGCGCTTCTGCCATTCTACACTATACATATAACAACAAACTGAACCGAAAATTTTACCTTATATCAGAAAATCCATCATGTTTTTAAGTTTCTGTTTGAAAACTCTTGGAACAATATCATGACGATCAGAAGGTAATTGTCCGGTAGAAAGTGCTAGACTAATTTCATCCCATTTTGGGTTGGTAGTGAATGTTATAAATAGATCGGGACGTCCATACTTTCTTACATACATAGCAGAATGCATCCTGGGTGCGCTCGTGCATATATCGGAGCCCTCCCGTAAATGAGGATGGTAAAATTACTAATTGCCCTAAGTTATCTGCATTCTCATTTTGATTGATTGCGTCTTGGAGGTGTATATAATTCTCCACTCTGAGTTTTTTCTGATTGGTTCTTATAAAAATGAGTCTCTCTGTTTCAATCTTTGCATATATATCTACCAAGTACTGATTAAATAATTATTTATAACAATGCAAATAATTGTGATCATTTTCTCGAACCATAATCCGATAACAATAGAATTGCAATGCGGAAACTTTTTTATTGAAATTCTGTTGCCGTGTAGTGGGATTGACTTGATAGACTGTAAAATGATATCCGTCTTGACCGTGAACAAATATTAAAGGATATTGCAGTGCATCATATGATCTATGAGTCTCCGTGATTCGTTGTAATTTGTTATCCTTTCTATGAAGTTTATATCCCGGTTATCACATTGTTGATCTACCAATAGCACAGAGACTTCATTTGTAGTCGGTTCATTATGGCGACCTCTATGCTCTGTTGCAGGTCTTCGGTCTGCATTAATGACTATCTTATAATTTCTCTCATTTGAATCCGAGGGGTACGACTGAAGAGCAATCTTTAAGTCCCGAATGTAAGGATTTGTTTCAAGAAGCATGACTTGCAAACAGTCTATTAACGAAATGTCTAAATTTGGAAAACATTGTAGTCTCGTGTGCCTTTGTTGTGCATAATCGCTTATGAAATATATTTGCAAAAATGACTCGCTGGAGTTTTCTTGTGATAGTAAAGATCCAATTAAATGATAGACTTGCCCCTGAACTTTAAACGTGGGCATGAAAGTTCCTTCGTGAATTTCTTTCGCCCCAAATGAGGTCATTTGAAAAGCGGAATTATACGATCTTATATTGCTAAGAAAGTGCTTAGATTTTTCATGACTACCACTTAATAGGGATTTAATTGGTTCAGGTGGTTGTTGAAGTGAATCCAAGTGCACTTTCCCAGATGAACAGCAAATCCCTTTAGTCTCCTGCTTCCATCTCAAAGCTTTACAGTGATTGCAAACTATATTCATAGGACCTATCTCTGAAGCTGCAGAATAATTTATGCGAGGATCATATTTAAAACCGCTGAGATGTTTGTTTCGCCATACTAAGTTACGTCTGTTAGTTCGTCACATATGATCATCGTACAATCGTTGTTGTCTATTTTCAACACTTTCAATATCCCGTATGGTCCTCCTCGTTTGCCTGTCAGTTCTCAAACGTCTTTAACGTTCTTCGTCTGATACCACTTGACGTATTAATGTCATGCTTTCACTGTGTTGTGCTAAAATGCCGGTTCTTTGCTGTCGCAATTTATGATATCGATTGCATTGTTCAGCAAGACGAATGTCATGTTGTTCTTGACTTTCTAGTTCCTTCTGGCTTTGGTGACGGTGACGATCTAACTGAAATTGTGTTTCTTGTTCGCACTCTGTTTCCATAGATCTCAAAATTGCACGTCTGGTACGATCGTTTTCTATACGCTGTACTCTTGTATCGTCTGTTTCTTGGCTACGGGTGACGCGATTTCGAATACGGTTGTCTTCTAAACGCTGCACTCTGGATGTGACTGTCTCCACCTTACGGGAAACGCTATTTCGAATACCGTCGTCTCCTAATCGTTTTTCTCTAGTATCATCTGTTTCATGGCTACGGGCGACGCTATTTCGAATTCGGTTGTCCTCTAAACGCTGCACTCTGGATGTGCTGTCTCCATTCTACGGGAGACACTATGACGAATGCGGTCGTCTCCTAATCGTTCTTCTCTTAGCTATGAGCGACGCGATTTCGAATTCGGTTGTCCTCTAAACGCTGCACTCTGGATGTGACTGTGTCCACCCTACGGGAGACACTATGTCGAATACGGTCGTCTCCTAATCGTTGTTCTGTAGTATCGGGTGTTTCTTGGCTACGGGCGACACGATTTCGAATACGGCTGCTTTCTAAACGCTGCTCTCTGGAACCTACTGTTTCCGAGATACGAATACGGTCGTCTTGTAAACGTCCTGCTCTAGAATTATCAGGTTCTCGACTTCGTGCTTAGCGCCTTTCTTCCACTTTAGCGCCTTTCTTATCCGGCTCTCTAATTAATCAATAATTTAAACACGTCGGGTTTTCTTAAGGCATTTATTTGACATTTATTTGACTTGACTTAAGGCATTTATTTGACTAAAGCATTTATTTGACTTGCTTACAATAATCGAGCGTCCGGTGACGGCAAAAGTCGAGGTATCACTGGTTTGATAACGGCGAGGCGATCTAGAATTTTTCACTTGCCGTGATAACGGCGGGGGCGATCTTATACATCGAATTCCTCTTTGATATGTTGTCCCTGGACTTTTGGAGCATCCATGGATCGGAGATCACATCGAGTTTTGCCGCCACATCACTCCCCTCTAAGAAATTTAAAATTTTACGTGTATTTTTACCTTGCCCTTATACATATCATCATTTACCTTATTACTATCTCCCATTTCAATTCCATTTCAATACTTAAATTTGAATATTTCTACCTTCATTTACCTTACTATCTACTTTTATTCCATTATTAACTTCCCAGTATAGGAAATTATTGTAATCGGTCCGAAAATCGAAATCGACATTTTCGACGGATTTTTATCTTTCAAGGTCCCAGGAGCATTTTAAGCATAAAATTGGGTGGAAGTATGTGTGTGTGTGTGTGCGTACGGATGTGGTCATTTGTTCCTGCACGATATCGCGCGAACCAAAACTGATATCGACATCGTTGAGGTGTTGTTCGAAGCGTATTAACCGACATATGATCTGAAAAGATTTTCATGAAATTCGGTCCAGCGTTTTTTTGTTTAAGCGACGTAAGTGATTTTTGTACCTGCACGATATCGCCCGAACCACGAAAGATATTGACTTACTGGAGGTGCCGTTCGAAGCGTATTAGCGACAATATAATCTGAAAAGATTGTTATAATATTCGGTCCAGCGGTTTTTTGGTTTAAATGACTTAAGTGATTTTTGTATCTGCACGATATCGCGCGAACTATAAAAGATATCGACTTAGTTGACGTGCCGTTCGAAGAGTATTAACCAAAATATGATCTGAAAAGATTTTGATAAAATTCGGTCGAGCCGTTTTTTTTTTGTTTAAGCGGCGTAAGTGATTTTTGTACCTGCACGATATCGCCCGAACCACGAAAGATATCGATTTACTTGAGGTGCCGTTCGAAGCGTATTAGCGATAATATAATCTGAAAAGATTTTTATAATATTCGGTCCAGCGGTTTTTTTGTTTAAATGACTTAAGTAATTTTTGTACCTGCACGATACCGCGCGAATTAAAAACTATGTATATCGACTTCATTGAGGTTCCGAAAAACATAAATACATCAATTTTATATACATTTTCGTCATCCTAATCTTGTAAGTGCGCACATTTAGTTTGACATTTTAGCGAAAATATTGATAAACAATTGTGACAAATTCTCGGTATTATACATATACTCTATATTGCCTATTGTTCATTTATTATTAAAATATCCAATCATAATATTCAACATCCATCATACTGGGAAGTTGATCGTGTGGACCGAAAGGGTCGAACCCACATCCCAACTAGTTTCAATTTTTATATCTATACATGCACATTACCTATTTTTTACTCCATTATTACAATTTTTATATCTATATGTACTTTATTATACTTTTATTCCATTACTACAACTTTTATATCTATATGTACGTATTATATTTATGTTATCAACATTGTCCTATCATTAACATATCCATGCTGTTTTCGGCCATGTTGAGGTCAAGCAAGCCGAGTAATTTTAAATGTATCGTGTATCCCTTACAAGGAACTTGAAACTTACTTGAACTGAATTTACTCTTATTTTGGGTTTTTTTCTTTTCCCAGGAAGGCGAGCGTGCATCTAATTTTATCGGATTTTAATGCGTTTTATATTTCATTTTATATAGTTTTATATTTTATTTTAGATAGTTTATTTTATTTCATGTTAAATAGTTTATTTTACTTTATGTTATATAGTTAATTTTATTTCATATAGTTTATTTTATTTCATATAGTTTATTTTCTACTTTTTTCTAAATTTTATTTTATTCTGTATATATAAATATGGGTGTATACATATAATACATCCATACACATATCTGTACATACATATATACATATACACAATGTATATCGATATATGTATGCGCAAGGAGCGCGTCTCCAGGGTGCATTTCTTCTTCACGGAGTGGCTAGACGAATAGACGATTTAGAGATAGGGTCAGCGCTTCCTGCGTAGACATCTGCTCTCAGCAGTTTTCGTAAAGCGAACCTTTCGTTCTGATCGAGTAGTTGTTCCTTGTGCTTCAGGTTTTTCTGCCTCCTTGCCCGACTCTGGGGATCCGTTCCCAGTCGCCACTGGAGGGTTTTCAGTCGTCGAGTACGCTGGCTTGAGCCGGTCTAGCGAAATCCTGACTCGGCGGCCTTTCATCTCCACTTGGTAATACTTTTCTCACTGCGTCGTTTCTGACAAACACGTTTGTACACCGAACTAAATCCTCATGGATAAAAACGCGTTGGTTGCCATGATGGGCCGTACTTGTTGGCCTCACGCTCTGTATCGCAAGACGCAGGTTCTTTACGAGCTCTGACTCAGGCTGCCTTTTTGGCGGGTCCGACATAAATGCCCCTGAAAGGCGGAGTGTGGTCCCGTACACGATCTCCGCGGGCGCTGCGTTAAGGTCGGGCTTGAATGTAGAACGCAGCCATAGGAGGACCGTTGGCAAGACCTCTGTCCATCTACTCGATTTACGGCACACTATCGCCCCCTTCAAGGTCCGGTGCCACCGCTCCACAAAGCCGTTCGCCTGTGGGTGATACGGCGTTGTCCGCAAATGCGTGATTCCTAATGCAACTGTCAGCTCGCGAAATAAGGACGATTCAAACTGCCTCCCCAAATCCGTTGTGACCCTCAACGGTACGCCGTATTTTGCTATCCATCCCTCAATAAAGTGACGGCACACTGTCTCAGCCGTTATGTCCACCATTGGTATTACCTCAGGCCATCGCGTGAAGCGGTCGATGCAAGTCAGGCAGTACCGGTATCCTCTAGACGGGGGCAATGGCCCGATAATGTCTATATTTACGTGGGCGAATCGTTCTGTAGGCGGCACGTACCGTTGTATGGGAGTCTTGGTGTGTTGCTGGATCTTGGACTTTTGACACGGTATGCAGGTTTTAACATATGCTGCACAATCTTTCCGAACTTGGCCAGACAAATCTGTCGCTGACTAATCTCGTGGTGCCACGAACCCCTGGATGCGATAGGTCATGCATTGTTCGCAGAACGTGCTGCCGCATACTCTCCGGGATCAGAGGACGTACGCGACCCTGTGATACGTCACAATATACGGATACGTCATCGTCCGGGAATGTAAGGTGCTTGATTTCCATTGAAGACTTCTCTGGGTTTTTAATGATCTCCTGAAGGCACTGGTCCAGTGTTTGCTCGTCGGCCAGCTGCCGGTAATCGACTGTCTTTAGCTTGGTGGACGTCGCTTCGACTCGCGACAAGGTGTCAGCCACGATATTTTCTTTTCCGGCTATGTGACGGATATCAGTAGTAAATTGACTGATATAGTCCAGCTGCCGAGAGCGTCGAGGTGAATTATTGTCCGAGGTCTGCTTAAAAGCGAAAATTAACGGCTTATGGTCGGTCATTATGTGAATGTCCTTCTTGCGCCCCTCAAATGCCGCTACTGCCTCCGGTGTCCACTCTGTTTTGGTGACGTCATTTTTCTTGTTTCCTACTATCATTTCCCGTAGGATCATCTGATTTTCAACGGCGTGAGGTATACATCTCTGGTAAAAAGTAATTAAAGCCAAGAATCTCTTCAAGTCCTTTGCCACCTTTGGTAGCTCGTAGTTCATTACGGCCAACACTTTTTCCTCCAGTGGTCGTATGCCGTCCTTGTTCACCGCATGGCCCAGAAATTTCAGCTCTTCTTTTCCCAGCTGACACTTTCATATATTTATCGTTAAGCCGTGCTTGCGGAAAATTGAAAACAGCTCGCGTAAGTGCGCTCGATGCTCATCCATTGTGGTTGATGCCACGCACACATCGTCGACGTATGAGAAAATGTTGTCATAGCCCCTCAAGATCTCATGCATAAAACGTTGTAGGGTCTGTCCCACGTTGCAGAGTCCGAATGTCATATAATTGAACTCATAGAGTCCAAAGGGTGTTGTTATCGCCGTCTTCGGAGTGTGTTCTAGTTCAATGGGTATCTGGTGATACGTCTTTTGGAGGTCAATGGTAGAAAAAATGTTCTTGCCGTAACACACTGTTGAAAAGTCCTGTATGAAGGGAATCGGACACCTATCCGGAATGGTAACCGCGTTTAAGCGCCGGTAGTCGCCACATGGGGCGCCATCCTCCGTCAGGTTTCCTGACCAAGTGGAGAGGGCTGGAACAATAATTGCTGTTTGAGGGTTTGCATATTTCCATTTCGAGCAAATATTCAAACTCAGCTTTTGCGATTTTTAGTTTATCTGGGGGTAGTCTTCGTGGCTTCGCGAATATTGGTGGGCCTTTTGTTTCAATGTAATGCGTGACGGCCGTCGGCGACTTAGTTTTTTGTAGAGTTGGTGACAGAATCGTAATGTCAGCAAATTCTTTTAGCAGGTCCGCGAATGGGTTGTCCGTGACTACCATTGTGATTCTTTGTTCTTTAACCGATTTAACTGCACCTAGTACAAAGATATTTGTGAGCTTGTCGATAAGCCTGGCGCCTTTAATATCTACTAGCAATCCATACTGGTCAAGGAAACCGGCTCCGATGATAGGGCTTGTTGTCTGGACGATGACGAATGTCCATATGAACTGCCGGCGAAGCCTCAAGCTCAGTGTCAAGCGCTTAGTGCCGTAGGTTGGGATTGGTGTCCCATTTGCCGCGTAGAGTTGATATTCAGAATTTGTACTCTTTCGATCTCTAGAGTCTGGTGGAATTATGGAGACATTTGCTCCCGAATCAATCAGGAATTTCTTCCCCGTGAGCTCATATCTTATAAAGGGCGCTTACATCTTACCCCACCTAATGTCGCCTCCCTGATTAGGCGGTCGGTCCGTTTCCCGACGATGTTCCCTTCCTGTAGCTGCACGGCTTTCTACATCTCGTCGCATTTTCTCCGAATCTCCGGTGGTAATAGCAATTTCCATCTCCTGGTCGGCTTCGGCTAGCCTCCCTTGACCTTGTTCGGCGGTGCCGTGCTCTAGACCGGCCCATTTGCATAGATGAGATGGCCTTCACTAATCCGTCTACCTTAGCTTCCAACGCAGCAATCTGTGAAGGTGGTCCCGATGATTTCTCATTTACCCCCGCTATACTGCCGAAATCGCTGACCTCCAGAATTTTGTCAGCCATGGAAGATAGTGACTCTAGGTTTTCCTTGCCTGCTGATAGGATCGCACGCACCTGAAGAGGTAATCTGTTTAACCACTAGGATCGCAGTAACGAGTCCGTAGTGCTATGGCCTCCGAGGTGCCGCATCTCGTTTAGTAATTGGGATGGTTTTTTATCTCCTAACGCCAACTCATTTAGATGTTTGGCGATTTTGGCTTCCTCAGAATCGGAATATCTTTTTAATAAGCAACTTTTCAAGTTACCATATTTAACCAACTCCGGTGGATTTAATACTGCGTCTCTAACCTGTTGGAGGACTCCTCCATCGATAGCACTGTTGAATTTTGTGGTATCAGTTGAGATGCCACACGTTTGGAACTGCGCCTCCACTTGCGCGAACCAGATTTCTGACGACTCCTCCCAGAACGGTGGAGTTTTTAAGGATATTCGCGAAACTTCGTCATTCCGGACGTGACCCCGACAGGTGGAAACGCGCCACCTTCACGTGGAAATATAACCGGAAAATCACTCAGGTGCGAGCGCAAACACCGTTAGCAGTGGCCAGCGGACACACGTGGAGACTCAAAATAGGTGAAACCCAGTGCCCAGGTGTTGCGGGAAGGAAGACAACCCCATAACAATTCACTGGACATCGCAGTGGACACGAGAGGACCACGAGGGCGGCAAAGGTTAAAAAATTCAACAGCAGGACACGAACGATGACCACGAGGAAAACACATACATAAGTTAAGTTAAACATAAATTGTTATTCGTAGCTCCAAAAATAGAAAATAAGTTAACTTACTTGCATTTTCCTGCATTAAATTTTTTACCTTGTTTTAGGCCTAAATAAAGTATAAAAAGTGAAATAAGGGAACATAAAATAACATAACGAAAAATCTTGTAACGAGCATGTGGGAACAAGCACCGAAAGAAAAACAAAAGAAGAAAACCGCTAACCGTGAGTAGTAGAATATTCGTAGGGTACTTGAAACTATTATATTATTATTATTAAATATAACGGGTAGATATAACTGATGCGTGAGAAGAATAAAGAGCAGGAATGCGTGCAGTGACTCGACATTTTTCGGTAGTTGGAAATTGTTAGAGGCACCGTTAGAAACACACATTTTATTACATTTTTCAATACAAAATGAAATTTAAGTGAATTTTTGATATACATATTCAAATATAATAGGGTACTTTATTTTATTTTGAATAAAAAAATGAAATGTAAGTAAAGTTCGGCGACGAGTTTATTTTATTTCATATTGAGAAATGAAACATAAGTAAATTTTCGCAGTGATTAGCTTCAGGTGGCTTCAAAAGAAATAACAATAGATGGGTAGTAAATGTAGAGACGAACAGTAAACTCAATTGTGGGCGAATTTTAAAATGAATTCATAAAATAATTTTAAGTACGATCGCAAAGAATCATCAAGCCCCACAGGGAGGCGACAACAAAAGGAGGAATTAAGTTAAAGTAAATTAATTTATATTAATTTATATTAATATAAAATTATATTTATTTTGTTCAGTAAATTACGCGATAATTAATAATTACATTCATATACTCAATCGAAAAAACGCAATTGTTTGGTGTTCCCTTGGGTTAACGTGAAATGCAAAAGTTAGAAAAGGAAAAATACCCTGATATTTTAAGGCTTTGGCTAAAGATAATTTATATATAAAAAAACATAGCTTTATTATTTGTAAACTGATCTTTATGATTTTGATCATTTTAGAAAGGTAATAATCTGTAGAATGGATAAAAAATATTAATTGACCCTTTCAGGGCTGATAAAATGGTAATTAGGGTCGAACAAAGTGAAAAAAGGTAAAAAATCATCATTTTTTAAGACTTCGTTCGCCATGAGCGACCTCTAAATCTTTTCCGATTTGCCTAAAATTTTAAATTTCTTAGTTTTTTGCCTATTCGCATATTTCTAGGGGGTGAGACCCAAAATTGAAGCACTTTTGCAAATAAGGGCCACCCTATATATAATAAGTCGGGATTTCCTTCCTGACGCTATAATTCCAGAACGCACGATCCGATTTCCACGGTTTTGCTTTCGTTGGAAAGGTCTCGGGCTCCGTGAGGTGTATAGCAAAAACATTTCAACAGAAAAGCAGGCGTTTGGTCCATAGCAGCCATCTCAAGAGGGCGGATTACCATTTTCTTTACAACCCCTCGACATGGATATCAAATGAAAAGGTATGGTAAGTAGAACAGCAAAGGCAATATAGTATACTCAATATATCGCTTGGTTCATGGTAGTCATCTCAAGAGAGCAGATGACCATTTTCTTCACAACCCCTTCGAAATGGGTATCCAATGAAAGAGTATGATAAGTAGAACAATATAAGCAATATAGTATACTTAATGTGTCGCTTGGTCCATAGCGGCAACCTGAAGAATGCGAATTAGCATTTTCTTCACAACACCTTCGACATGGATATCAAATGAAAGAGTATGATAAGTAGAACACCATAGGCAAAATAGTATACTCAATATATCGTTTGGTCCAAGGCGATCATCTCAAGCGGGCGGATTACCATTTTCTTCACAACCCCTTCTAGAAGGGTATCAAATGAGAGAGTATGATAAGTAGAACACCATAAGCAATATAGTATACTCAATATATCGTTTGGTCCATGGCGGTCATCTCAAGAGGGCGGATGATCATTTTCTTCACTACCCCCTCGACATTGGTATCAAATGAAAGGGCATTATAAGAAGAATGCCATAGACTATGTCTTTAGATTCATTGCGGCCATCTCAAGAGGGCGGATTACCATTTTCATCGCAGCACCCGAGACATGGGTATCAAATAAAAGGCTATGAAAAGTAGAACACCATAAGCAATATAGTGTACTCAATTTATAATTTGGTCCATGGCGGCCATCTCAAAACGGCGGTTTACCATTTTCTTCACAACCCCTCCTAGATGGGTATCAAATGAAAGAGTATGATAAGTAGAACAATATAAGCAATATAGTATACTCAATATATTGTTTGGTACATAGCGGCCATTTCGAGAAGGCGGATTACCATTTTCTTCACAACCCCTACGACATGGGTATCAAATGAAAGAGTACGATAAGTAGAACACCTTAGGCAATATAGTATACTCAATATATCATTTGGTCCATGGCGGTCATCTCCGAAAATCAATTTTCCCAGATTTGTTCTTTTTTCACTATAGCTTTCTCCTATCGCAGACTGTGTCCCCATAATCTTGTTTTATTGAAAGGCGTTGCAACGCACGCGGGTTTTTGCTAGTATATATATCCGGAGTACAAAAAGGGAATAATGAAACAAAGAACAAATCTGCAAGACATGATTTTGGATATATACAAAAACGTTAGAGTTGATTATAAAAATATGTTACCTATAACTTTTTTTAAAATTCGAGGTTAATCATCGGCGTTGATAAAGCTAGGCACACCAAAGTACCTAGTGCGAGTGGTGGCCGACTACCTCCAGGGTAGGTCGCTTCATTGTGATTCGGAAGATGGTCCGAAAGTGTTCGGGACAATATGCGGTGTTCCGCAGGGTTCCGTCCTGGGCCTCTCCTATGGATCGCAATGTACAACGATGTGTTGGGGCTTCGTCTTCCAAAGGAAGCAGTCGCGATCGAGTTTTGCAGATAATGTCAGGGTTGTTGTCGAAGAAAAACACCCAGATGACATCGAACTGTATGCGAACGAAGCGATCTAGGAAATAAAAGCGTGGTTAGAACGCGCTGGGTTGAAGCTTTCTGAGCACAAAACGGAAGCAGTGCTGATCAGCAAACGGCGAAAGCTAGTATCCGTAAGGATCAAGGTAAGGGAACAGATCATTCACTCACAGCTCGCACTAACATACCTGGGAGTGATGATCGACCGGAGGCTAAACTTCAAAGCGCACTTGGAGGGCACGGCAGACAAAGCGTCTGCGATTTGTGCAGCACTCGCAAGAATGTTGCCCAATGTTGGGGGCCCTAAACCGAGTCGACGTCTCCTCTTGGGGAGGGTGGTCAGCTCAGTTCTGCTATAGTGTGCGCCAATGTGGGCAGCAGTGTTAAACAGAACTGCAAACAGTAGCAAATGTAGGGGTGCATATAGGCTAAGTGCACTCCGCGCTTGCTGCGCGTACAGGAGATTCATACAGATTAACATGAACTGTCAAGCGGCACAAGATCTGCTGGCACAGACAGTCTATGAGGAGAAAATCGACGTCGCAATCGTCTGCGAGCAGTATAGAAACCTGCACAGCGGCGTCTGGATAAATGATAGCAGCAGCACGTCAGCGATATGGATGTGCGGGAGCCGAGCCATGGAAGATACCATGAGAAGCCCAGATAATGGCTTTACGCGGGCAAAAGTAGACGGAATACACGTCTACAGCTGCTATGCGGCGCCAAGCCTGACACTAGACGAGTTCGAGTCGATGCTGGAAAGGTTAGCCGCCGACGCGAGTTGCCATTACCCAGTAATATTAGCGAGTGATTTCAATGCTTGGGCTGTCGAATGGGGCAGCCGACAAACGAATGCAAGAGGGCGCATACTCCTAGTAGTATTCTCGCGACTAAACGTCATGTTGGTCAACACCGGAGGCGAAAGCACCTTCCAAAGGGGTGGGAGATCATCTGTAATCGACATCACTTATGTGAGCGATTCAGTGGCCAAGGACCTACAGTGGCGGGTGAGTGATTTGTACACGCACAGCGACCACCAAACCATCATCTTCGAGGTTGGTCAGCGTATAGAAAAGAGGAATCCTAGGTACGGAACGGCTAGAGGAAGGGCCGTAAAGAAACTCGACGCAGAGGTGTTCAAGGAAGTATTCCTGCATGATGCGAGGTCGGCAGGAGGTGCCATGGAAGGGGCAGAGCGAATCGTAGATTCATTAAAACAGGCATGTGATGCATCCATGCCTCGGCGCGCCGGCAATCGTCAACACCCACCAAACTTCTGGTGGAACGCCGAGATCGACGAATGCCGAAGAGCCTGCCTGAAAGTGAGAAGGAGAACTCAAAGAAATCGGAACCGTCCTGATTTCGATGAACTCCTTAAGAGATATAAGGAAGCGATGAAAATGCTGAACAATGCCATCGCTAGAAGTAAATCCGAGCACTTCAAAAGGTTGTGCAGAGAAGCAGACTCGGACGCCTGGGATGGAGCCTATAAAATGGTTATGTCAGCGGTCAAGGACAAACGCTCTTCGCCGATCACCTGCCCCGTGCTGCTCCAGAGTATTGTATACGTCCTGTTTCCACAGAACGTACGCACCTCGTACTAAGGTTCACAGGGTTTTCCTTTATTTTGTATTTTTAGACTAAATGCCTTATATGTTCCAAAATAAAGGCCGTTACATTAAGACCTAATAGGCATTATTCATAGGAAATTGTCCAAGCTTTCTAATTTTAGAAAAAAAAGTTTAGGTTAATCACGTATTTTTTGGAGAAAAGAGTGGTTTTAGTTGAAATTTTAGTGAAAAAATAACAAAATTTTGACTTTGGCGATTCATAACTCCAAAAGTTGGTAAGATAGGATCATTGTTTTTACCGTTGTAGATAAGCGGTGAAATTCTGCGTGCACTGGTACCATAACCATGAAAATAGGTTATACTATAATTAATTATAAAGCTGACATGATTATAGAGTTTGAACGTCTCAAGAAAGGAAAACAGAGATTTTCACTTACATTTGACGAATGGACGTCACAAAAGAATCAGCGATACTTAAATATCCATGTTCACCAGAAAGAAAATCATTTCAATTTGGATTTGGTACGTATATATGGCTCGGCTACAGCAGAACATTGCATTAACTTCCCAGTAGGAAATCGAGGGAGATCTCCTTAAAGGAGGTATAAGAGAGATTAGAATATAAAAGGGAAAAAATATATACCTCTCTTGTAAAGAAAAAGGGAGCTATTCTGAATGAATCATCGCCGTAACACGAACGAACATGCAAAGCCAGGCGCAAAGTGTAGGGAATGCGTAAGTCATTTTAGTTCGATGCGTTAAACCTGAATGGCAATATTAAAAAAATTTGTTTGCAAAGGTGGAAAGTGAGTAAATTTGTGCCAATTTAAAAAAGATTTTTGTACTTTTAATAAATTTGTTAAAGAAATATATATTTTGTTATAATTTAGAAGCAACATTCGGAACCCCGATTTCACCTCCCCAAAATTATAAACAGAGAGTAATCAAGGCGAGTACAAACGGAGCATTCCCTTTTTTTCGAAACCTCTATTTTTGCTCCCCAGATAATAAACAGAGTGTATTCAAAGCGAGTACAAATAGAGCCCTCCTTTTCCGGACATGCTTATGTAAAAAGGAGCAAAAAAGATAACGTAGAGGGAGGCCTCCTATACTCCCAAGGGAGGCCTCCTTTATTCATTTGGGATGCTCTCTTTTCCTGCTGGGTTAGTAAAAGAACGCCTCGCGAGTTTTGGTCTAGGCTTAGACACAGATATTATCGCAAGTACAACGGATGGCGCTAGTGTGATGGTGAAGGTTGGCAGGCTTTTGCGTTGTTCCCAGCAGCTTTGTTTTACACACGGCTTACAGATGGTGGTAGTTGATACACTGTATAAGAAAAGCAATTCACCAATACCAGAATGCCCAACAGCCGCAATTACGACGAAATCTGATAATGATGATGACGATGATTTGGACTCGAATGAACAGGGCGTAACTGTAAATATAAATTCACCACCACTTGAAATGACTTCCACATACGACGCTCTATTGAAGAAAGTACGAAAAGTGGTCAAGATTTTTAAATGTTCACCAACCAAAAATGACGTCCTCTTACAAAAATATGTAAAGGAACAAGAAGGAAAAGAATTGACATTAATATTAGACTGCCGTCCCAAGTAACAAAATTCGTCTCATAAGACTCTACTAGTGTCTTATGAGAGGATATTCGACTTTTTTAAGAGAGTATCACTCTCATAACTTACTCTTATAGAACACTACAAGTGCTTTATGAGTGCGTTGTGAGAATTAAATGGCACAATTATGAGAGTTATTTTTGTCTTATAAAAATACCTTAGCTCTCTTTGCAAGGGTAACTATAAGGGCGCTGTAAGAGCTATACTCTCCTTAACAGTGCTGTTAGAAAGGGAGCAATATATGGAAAGGCGATGTTGTTTAGAATAGTGGCCCATACACTACAAGGTTTTATGCGTACAAACAAGGCTTTCAAACAAAGATTGACAGTGTGTGGTGAATTTGGTTTTTGGTTTTATGTTTGTCACAAGTTTGTCCCAAATATCAAATTGGTTTGATTTTTTCGTGGTTTTATCTGACAGTTCTGTGCATAACACAAAATTTCAAAGGCTATTGATTACAACTTATTCCTAGTTAAAGAACTCATTTCGATTTGAAATCTTTAAAGGAAAATGAAAACCATAATAGTGTATTGGTAAGCGCGACGTTCAAACAAGTTTGTCAGAAAGATTGTGGGACATGTTTGTACGCATAAAACCTTGTAGTGTATGGGCCCCTAATAAAATAATTTTTATGAGAGTTATTTGCTCTAAATAACTGTCATAAAAATCTATTCGAAAAATATAACACTTAAGAATTTAATATTTATTATGTATGATAATAAACTTTAGAATTCGATTTTTAACGAAAATATTAGTCGCAATTTTATTGCGATTGAAACTTTACCGATAATAACAACCATTCTACCTCGATAAAAATCAAAGCGCCTTAAAAATAATCAAACTTTAAAATATTATTTGAAATTTTATTTCTTAAGAAAAAAATAAAAGCTTTAGTATCGCTCAATAATTTATTTTAAATTGATTTACCATCTGAAAGAAATAACTTTGTATACTTTGCGCATATTCAATTTGGTAAATTAGGTTGATTTGTGGAATTTCGTTTCAGAATAAAATTCTATATTAAGCGAAAGTATGGCCGCTCGATGGTTTAAGTTTTTTTATAAGAACAAAATTCTGGTTATGAGATGGTAGTCTTTTTGCACTAATAAAAGTCTTCTTATAAATGTTTTAACATTTTTCGTCTCATAAGAGCATTTATATAAGAAGGGATATACTTGAAGTCTTGTAAGAACTTTCTTATAAGTGTCATAACACTCATAAGGACATTTTTTTGACAGTTAAAGTCTTTGAGAGTAAAGCTTTAATAAAAAAGTTATTGGGTTACAAAGTTATGCGTGAACAGGACCACAAAATACCTACACGTCGAATTGAGTAACCTCCTCTTTTTTTGAAGTCGGTTAAAAAAGACACAATAAGAATAGAGGTTTTCTTGCACTCAATATAAGAGTATAAACATTATCTCATTATGAGAATGAAAGGCTTAGTAACTCTAGTAGACTTATTATCTCATAATAATACTACTATGAGTGTTAATTTAATTCTTATTACAAAAGCTACCCAGCAAACCACATGTAATGCATAGAACAAAGAAATGCATTCGCCGTACATTACAAGTAAGCTATCTGAAAGTTATCAATCAGCGACTGCTTACAAGTGCCTTACAAATACATTACAAGCAATGTATTAAAGTGTTAGGATTTTGGGGATTCAAAAACGTATTACATATAAAGGACCAAATACACGAGCACTCCATTCCGCCACGCTAATTAATTTTTGTTGGAGTCTTCAGTAATTAAGCTAATAAAATCGTATCTCATTTCAGATAGCATACATACTGAAAATTATTCATTTTCTATTTTCGAGAGAGATATGAGGGCGACGGACGTCACATGGTAGAACACATATCCAGGAATTCAGGGCATCTAAAATACAAAGTTCAACATAAAATTATAATAAATTTAGTTTAAAAAAAATATTATTTTATTATTAAATGCATTTTTACTCGATTAGAATCAATGCATTTCTTCCTAGGGCAATCCTAATGCTATTCAATACATTTTATTAGTTTTATGAAATGCCTTTTGCAATGCTTTTCCCACATATATAAAATGTATTTGTAATTTATTATTTATGCATTACATACTTCTATATGAAATATATTGTTAATGCATTACAAGCAATGCATTTCATCCTAGGACATGCCTAATGTGTTTTAATGCATTCCGTATTACTTACAAAATGCTTTCTGTAATGAATTTCATTCATTTCTGAAATGTATTGTGAATTCATTTTGTATGCATTCGTGGTTTACTGGGTATCTTCTTGAGGGTATCGAAGAGTGTTAAGAGAGTCTTATGAGATAATTTCACAATTTCCAAGAGTTTTTCTCTGAAGAGTTTGTTAGTTGGGGTACTCGCTGGAATAACCTTTTAAACATGTTAGAACGATTCTATAACTTGAAGAATTGTATCGATAAAGCATTAATCGATATTGAATCTGAAATTAAATTCAGCGATAATGAGTGGTTCAATGATCAATGATCTCATTGCCAGCTTGCAACCTTTTAAATTGGGAGTTGAGGCACTTTGTAGGCGAGAGTCAACGCTTATAACTGCGAACACAACATTTCGATTTATTTTGGATAAATTGCAACAACAAAATACGGTGTTGAGTAACCAGTTAACTCAGAGTCTACATGAACGTATTCAAGAACGCCGCACTGAGTTGACAGGAGTTTTGATTTATTTGCAAAATCCGAAAAAGTACGACCAAGAAGCCAAAAATACAGATCGTACTCATACATTCTTCATGCCAAAAAAAGCTGCAATACGCCAAGAAATAAAGAAAATAATAGAAAGAGTCAGTAGAGCTGAAGACGATGAAATTCATGAAATGTATGCAGGTGACGTCTTCGAAAATACACCTATAGCTGAAACAACTGCAACTGACACAGGTCCTACTCTAACGCTAAAAGAGGAATTAGAAAAACAGCTTAAACAAGAAAAATAAATATTTAAGAAAAAGCCAGACAACAATCAAAGGGATTATGAGAAAAATTTGAAGAAAGAAGTGGCATGTTTTGAGTCCGATGATATCAGAGGAGAGTACCTGACGCTCGCCTATGAATATATCCTGACGGTTCAGCCTACTAGCGTAGAAGCCGAGAGAGCGTTTTCGGCATCAGGATATATTTGCGGTTCACTCAGAAGCAGGCTTGGAGATGATACTATAAATGCCATTTGCTTCTTAAGAGCGTATTTTCAAAAGTTATCACCATAGGTTAGTCGTAGTAATAGAATCTAGATAAGAGAAAGTTGTGATTTGATTATTAGTCATTATATGAATAAGACTATTAAGACTGAATTACAAACATCATAAAACTGTTGTTAGATGTAAGGGTAAAATTAAACAAAACTTTTGATGCTAAACATTTAAAAATTAAGGTCTAATAAGGCTGATTACTAATTACTCGTACTTAATTATAATTTCATTGTTATTTTGTTAGAAAACAAATAATTTTTGTTTCATAATGTAAGACATGTTTAATTAATAATACTTGATTTTTTAAACAAAACCCTGTAGTTTCAATTCGATTTTATAACATAATTTTTAATAAGATAAAGTATTAATTTTTCGATCTTATAGCCCTATAAGATCAAAAAATTAATACTTTATCTTACATACAAACGGGGAAAAAAGTTGAACTACTGTGAATAATTTCAAATATGCGGGATCCCGCGCGGGATTGATCAATCCCGCATATCAATCCCGTGGGTTTGAGTGAGCTGCGGGATTGCAATCCCTACATACAAAATTGCTACCTAAGCAAAATTGTTTCCATAAAAATCGAAATATTTTTGATCTATCGAGGCTGGAACGGAAGAGTCGTCAAATTACATGTGCGCGAGTTATGTTCCCTAACATCACCACTTCCATCAATTGATAACAAGTCATATAATCCCCTTTCCCATTGTAAATTGAAATTGACTTTAAAGTAAATTTCTCTCAATATTCACAACAACTTGCGAAAACAAAGAATCTCCCGATACACACTCAACGTCGACCCGTTTCGTTGCGACAAATAAAATTCCCTTCTGGATAAAACTAAAACAAAGCTATAATCTAGAATTAGAGAGTCCTTAATCAGCATTTGAAGAAGAGAGTCGAAATAAATATCCGTTGGAGTAAAAATTGTGTTTTTTTATAATTTCTTGATTAACAAGAAATAAAAAGAAAATATTAGTGGCGCAGTCGGTAGGATTGTCGATAGTGTTAAATATAAATTTTTTTCCTGATATACAGGGAAGAAGTAAACACCTTTTTTGTTTTTTTGCGAAAAAGATCGGCAAACCTTCAATCGGATTTTCGGCTACAAATAAAAATAAAAATTATAAAACGATAAGTCGAACTGTGAATATAGCGTTCGATAAATTATCCGTTATAATTGCTGATGGATTCAGAAAATTCATATAAACCTCCAAGTGTTGAAGTATTACAAAGTGTGCAACAAAACTACAATATGACATTAAGCTCAATTACTGTTAAAGACGTGATAAATGAAACAAGATCAGTTCCACCATTCAAGGGCGATGGAACCTTTGAGTTGTCACATTTTATTCAGGAAGTTGAAACTCTTGTGGGTATAGTGACTGACAATTCAGCCAAACAATATATCTTCAGAATATTGACTACAAAGATCCAAGGTGATGCAGCAATGGCAGTGAGGAGAATTACAGATCAAGGCTCAACGTGGGAAACCATCAAGCAGCAGCTAATAAAATCATTCGGGGTGAAGGAAACCTACTTGAAATTAAAGGAGAAAGCAGACTCAATAAAATTTATTAACGTAAGTCATTATTATGAAGAATTAGTCAAAATTTTAGACAAATTAAATTTAAAATATAGTTTAGATATTGAAAAACCCTTAGATTTTAAACCTATTAATAACGAACATAGTATACTTGAAAAATTTTTAAGCAAGTTGCCTCGTTCCGATAATATGTACCTTAGAATGAAACAAGTGAAAATTTTAGAAGAAGCTTATCACGAATTACAACAAACAGAAGTAGATTCAAGGCAAGATACAAGAACAAAAATCCATTTTCCAAGAAACCGTTTTCCTCACCAACAAAACAATAGAAATCCTTACACTAATTATTCAAACAATAACATCGGAAATATGGATAGAAACGCTAACAATTTCTACAATTACAGAGATAGACAGTACGATCAATACCGCCCTAGAAACAATTATAATAATAGCAACATGTTTAGAAATTCCAGTAATTATCGTGAATATAATAACAGTAATAGGTTTAGAAATTCCGGTAACTATCGCGAAAACAATAACAGCAGTAGATTTAGAAATTCCGGTAACAATCGTGAAAACAACTTTTCTGGACGTTATCTTCATAATAGGCAAAATTCGGCTAACCAGCATCCAGAATCAATGGAGGTGGATGTAGATCCCACTGAAACTCAAGAAAATTTTCGCTCACTACCTTGGGATACCCATTATCCGTAGCTACGCTTACAATTAACGGAGAAAAAATAGATTGTCTCCTCGATTCCGGGTCTAACACGTCAGTTATCCATAAAGACCTCTTTCCCAATTTAAAAAGAACTCAAATAACTGTGCCAAAAAATTTAATAACGTTGTTTGGAAAACAAAAGATGACTGAAGAATTAATCACCGAAATCCCGAAAGAATTCAATCATGACGCAACCATGAGTTGGAAATTGGTAGACTTAAGCAGTAAAAATTATGACGCCATAATAGGTCTTACTGTTTTAAAACCATTAGCCGCCAAGATAGACTTAGAGGATGATTCAATTAAGGTTAATAATAGAAAAACTAAATTTAGATACACCTATCAATACGATAAAGTTTACCAACTAGAAGCACTTGAGCTAAATAACATAGATTTACTTAAACAGCTAAAGACAGACCATTCAAATTCGGATGAGTTATATCATTTACGTCAGATTATTAAAAATAATAGGGATCTCTTTTTTCAAGAGGGCCAAGGACTAACCAGTGTAGCCGAAGTAAAGCATCAAATAATAACGAAACATAGCCAGCCAATATATTCCAAAACTTACAGATTTCCCAAAGTTCACGAGGAAGAAGTAGAGAAACAGGTAAAAGAAATGTTGATAGGGGGGATAATAAAACCCAGCAATTCAGCCTATAACTCGCCAATCTGGGTAGTACTGAAAAAAATTGATAACTCGGGAAAACAGAAATGGCGAATCGTTGTGGACTACCGCAAATTAAACGACATAACAGTGGATGATAAATTCCCTATGCCAAACATAGAATCTATATTCGATAAATTAGGGAGGGCCCAATATTTTTCCACCCTCGATCTCGCTAAAGGATTTCATCAAATCCTTGTAGATGAGAAGGATAGGGCAAAAACGGCTTTTTCGACACCACAAGGCCATTACGAGTATATAAGAATGCCTTTCGGACTGAAAAATGCCCCGGCAACTTTTCAGCGAATGATGAATTTCGTGCTAAGAGATTACATAAACAAATTATGTGTAGTATACTTAGACGATATACTAATATTTAGTACATCCTTTCAAGAACATGCCGAATCAATTAACAAAATCTTTCAAAAACTAAGGGAATTTAATTTAAAAATTCAAGTGGATAAATGCAACTTTTTCTCCAGAGAAACCGAATATTTAGGGCATATTCTCACAAATGGAGGAATCAAACCTAACCCAAAAAAAATTGAAATAATTAAAAACCTTAAACTACCCAAAACGCGAACAGCAATAAAAAGTTTTCTGGGCATCACCGGATATTACCGGAAATTTATTCGAGACTACGCTAAAGTAGCCCAACCTATGACACAGTGTCTAAAAAAGGGGAATAAAATCAATGAACACGATCCACGTTTCATTGAAGCTTTTGAAAAATTGAAGGAAATTATAACAAATGATCCCGTCTTAAAATACCCTGACTTCAAAAAGAAATTTGTTCTTACGACTGATGCTAGTCAATTTGCAATCGGCGCAGTTTTGTCCCAGGACAATCACCCCATTTGCTTCGCAAGTCGAACCTTGAATTCTCATGAAGTAAGATATTCAACGGTCGAAAAAGAATTGTTGGCCATCATTTGGGCAACAAAATATTTTAGACCTTATTTATTTGGACAAAAGTTCACAATTAGAACTGATCACCAACCGCTGGTCTGGTTAAGCTCTTTAAAAGAGCCTAACTCCAAATTACAAAGATGGCGAATCCGATTAAACGAATTCGACTACGAAATTGAATATTTAAGGGGCAAAGACAATAAAGTTGCCGATTTTCTCAGTAGATTAAATACTGAAGCTCAAGAAATTAACGAGATAGAAGACAACCAAGAAAGCGATCGGGCCACGATTCACAGTGGGGTTGAAGATCTGAACGACCATATCCCAATTGCCAATGTATTAATAAACAAATACTTAACCCAAATACACTTAGTTAAAAACAAAACCCAAGAAATGGTAATGAAATGTCGAAGATATAGAAAGATATGTATAACGGAGGAAGAATTAAATAACGATAATTATCTGAACGACTTACTAAGAAAACTAATAAAAAAGGGAGTGACTGGAATCTATTCCGATTTAGAAGACATAAAGTATAATTTATTACAACAAAAATTGTTAGAACTCTTTGGTAACAATAAACAAATTAGGTTTATAAAATGTACAATTAAAGCCGAAGACTTAGAAAGCGAAAGCGAAGCAATTAAGGTAATAGAAAAAATCCATACAGCAACAAATCATAGAGGTATTGTCGAAAACTACGAAGAGTTGAAAAACAAATTCTTTTTTCCAAAATTAAGAGAACTAATATACAAATATATTAACAATTGTGAAACACCTTGTGTAACCTAGCTAAGTATGATAGACATCCCATTAAACATAAATTCAACTTATCGGAAACACCAAGTTCACCAAATGAAATAATTCATGGCGACTTATTTTTCTGCTATCATCAAATGTTTCTTACCACAATCGATAAGTTCACGAAACATTTAATGGCATCGAAATTGAACGATAGAAACAGCGTTACCATTATTGAGACATTAAGGCAGAGATTCTCACTTTTCGGCAAACCGAAAAAACTGGTAGTAGACAATGAATTTGATAGCCTTAACATGAAGGAATTTGGAAGAATAGAAGATATCGAAATTCACTTCACATCTCTTCGTTCACACACCGGCAACTCAGACATTGAAAGAGCTCACGGAACCTTGAATGAGCATTTGAGGATACTAGAAACAGAAAAAGCTAAACTCACCGCAGAAGAGAAGGTTTCGAAAGCTATCGAACATTATAATAACACTATCCATTCAACTACATTAACGAAACCATCCGATTTCCTAAATAACAAAGTTACTGATCTCGAAAAAATTAAGCTTAGAATTCATAAGAAGAAAATAGAAAAATTATCCAAATTAAATAAAAATAGGACAAGCATAGTTTTAGGTGACGAAAAAGAAACCTTGGTACAAAACCCTAAGATAGTAAGACATAAGACAGAACCTCGATATATCAAGATAAAAACCAAATTCTCTAATGGCAACCTAACAGATCCTAAAAATCGCAAAATTCATCCCTGCAGAATAAAGCGAAATTTTAAATATTCTTCAGTTAATAATAAAACTGAATCTAGTGCAACTAATCACCCCAACTCAAGAGCTGATTTGTAACCAGAAGTTTACTACAAACAGAAAACAAACTAATATTCCGAACCAAAATTCCTTAAACAGCGAACAAAATAAATCTCCTTGTAATCCCAAATACAAATCATGAAGAATTAATTATATAGGAAAAAACAGAAATATTATATTAGAAAAATTATCTGGACGATGGCAACAACTACTAAAAAAAATTAAAACTAGCCAAAGAATGTACCCAGAGCTTAATAAAAATAAATAAATAACTTAAAATGTTGCAAAAAAAAAACAATTTGAGGTTATAGAGATAAAGCAAAATTTAATCCTTATTGAAGCTGCAAATAATGTATCAATGAAAAATACTTGTAATGATTTAGAATATAGATTAAACGATACCTATTTAGTGTAGAAATAAGTAATGTGAAATTTAAAAACTAAGAAAAGGAGCTTGTATGACATTGCAAAGTCGTTAATATTGAAGTTTTGCATTTAAAACAAATTGAAACTATTAATGAAATAGAGGAAATAAAAAAATGTAACTAGGACAAATATAATTATTTTTAACTTAAGTATCGCATTTATTATACTATCAATAGTAGTCTTAATATTATATATCATAAAAAAAATCAGGTTAATGTTGAGTTTGTAACTAAAAAGGAAGACAAAGTCCAGGAGGACATTAAGCTTAAGGAGGGGGGAGTTATGTTCCCGAACATCACCACTTCCATCAATTGATAACAAGTCATATAATCCCCTTTCCCATTGTAAATTGAAATTGACTTTAAAGTAAATTTCTCTCAATATTCACAACAACTTGCGAAAACAAAGAATCTCCCGTTACAAACTCAACGTCGACCCGTTTCGTTGCGACAAATAAAATTCCCTTCTGGATAAAACTAAAACAAAGCTGTAATCTAGAATTAGAGAGTCCTTAATCAGCATTTGAAGAAGAGAGTCGAAATAAATATCCGTTGGAGTAAAAATTGTGTTTTTTTATAATTTCTTGATTAACAAGAAATAAAAAGAAAATATTAGTCGCGTGTTTTGATCGTTGTTTGTTGGTTGACGATAATTTTTTGCATTTCTTAACATCTTCCCCCGCCTTGACCAGCTTCTGGGCAATTGATGAGTTCCGGGTCGATTGCAAACCGACTGCCAAATAAAGATCTTGGGGCTGGAATTGGACTGTCTCTGGATGACGCCTTCTTTTTGTAGCACTTGATGATCAATATGGTAAACGTTGTTAATACAGCAATAACAAGGGCTGTGTATCCCAATGCAAGTTGGTGTGGGTTGTTTACATCTATTTTATGAGGAAGAACTTCCTTCCCTTTCAAGTCTTGGATTTGTTGCTGTAGATTCTTAATTTCCTCAAAATTACGATGAGTGATAGGTGCCGTGAATTTTAGGAGAGGCTCCTGGCTTTCCAAGTGCAACAAATCGGTGAGATTTTATGTAGGATTGAACGAAGACTTCATTGATTTTGGATAAACGTTGTGGGACTGCAATGTCAGATGATCTTCCCTAAGTTCGCAATTCATTCCCATACTCGAGATTCCTGTTCCTTGAAGGGCTTGTTGAGCAGTGGTATCGCCACAAAAGATTGTGACAACCGTGGTTTTACGCACAGAGTAAATCCATTTGTTGGGATTGTATAGCTGAATCCATTTAGGGAGTTCTTCGGCGTTGATTATTTCACAACTGCTGGTTGGCTCGAGGTAAGTGATGAGATTGAGTTCGCAGGAGCTGACGTTTGCACCTTTTCGATAAATTGGGTGTTGTTGAATGCACATATGATCAGATTCGCCGATGGTCTGACATAGCGCGAATTCCTGCTTGTTGAGTGGATAGTGTTTGTCCTTGTGTAGATTGATCACTAGGAATTCGGCTGATGGCCTAATAGCCATCAATGTTCCGTTGACTATGACGGGTACAGGTATTAGGTGATACAGTTCGAATTCTTCAAATGCAAACAGTGGAAGTCTTATTTGAAAGATAATATATTTGCTTGTAGCTCTACAGGGTGATAAGCCTGTATAGCTGAAGCAAGTTGTCTCAGTGTTGATGGTAGATAATCTTTTATGGTGGATAGTTGTTCCCTTACTTGCTTGGGAGACAGGAGCTGAGGGTTTACCTTTCCATGATGGGTGTCAATTAGCATGGTTGTAATTGCCATCTGAGACCATTGATAGTTCATTGTCATTAAAGTCGGTACCGTCAGGTATCCCTTATTTTCTTGGTGTTAGATGAGTCCTGATATAACCTACTAGCAAAAACCCCGCGTGCCTTGCAACTTCTTTAAATAAAAACTGTTTATTATGTGCAATGTTTTCCATCAAAAAAAAAAAAAAAAAAAAAAAAAAAAAAAAAAAAAAAAAAACAAAATAATCAGCTGTTATTATCCCTAAAAAGGGATTATTATAGTGCATTTTTTTAATAAATATGGTAAACAAATTCCTGCGTATATCACCTCTGCTCAACAAATCTGCAAGTTTTGAAGCAGACATTGGCATGTTTATGTCATCAAGAGAAGTGACATTTTAGGACGTGGGTGCAAGAAATTATGAAGCAATCACAAATGAATATTAAATAAAGTGAATTTCGAGTCATTCATTTCTTCGTGATTATAGGAATGTACTGTCAAAATTTCAGCCCTTCAGCTTCAGAGTTTTGGGTTAACCCCATTTCATCCCCTTAGGGGATGAATTTCGAGTAATCGCCTCTTAGCGGATGTCCACGTCATTATAGGGATGCACTGTCCAAATTTCAGCCCTATAGCTCCAGTAGTTTGGTAACCCCATTTCACCCCTTTAGGGAATGAATTTCGCAAAATCGCTTGTTAGTGGATGTCCACGTCATTAAGGGGATTCACTGTCAAAATTTCAGCCCTATAGCTCCAGCGGTTTGGGTAAACCCCATTTCACCCCCTTAGGGGATGAATTTCGAAAAATCGCTTTTTAGTGGATGTCCACGCCATTATAGGGATGCACTGTCATAATTTCAGCCCTATAACTTTAGCGGTTTGGATAAACCGCATTTCAACCCCTTAGGGGATGAATTTCGAAAAATCGCTTTTTAGTGGATGTCACCGTCATTATAGGGGTGCACCGCCGTCATCGACGAATTGATCCAGATGGCACCATTTCGCCTGATAAATGGAGGAAACTTGAGGTCAGGCTCGCGACAATTTTCCTCCCAATCCTTCAGGAGCATCCTGGCACTGCTCCTCACTGTCGCGATAGCGGATGGTTTTAGGGCCGCGTGAAGCTCATCGCTTGTGCCGATCAGAGATCTGTCGATCTCTATAGGATAGCAATATCCAGAATTGGGGAAGCATGGCCAGGCGCCAAACCCGGCCAAGAGCGCGTTCCTGGATCCCAGCAGAACCAGTCGAGCCTCAGGCTATTCTGGATATTATTCGGTTGAGTAACCCACAGCTACAGACGTCTTCCTGGAGGATTATGAAACTGGAGGACCCTAAAGGCGACGGCCGAGCGGTTACATTAGAAATTAGCGAGGAGTCGCTGGGACCTTCGGCGAAATCTGAAGGCGTCATAAGCTATGGGTTTTCTTCAATCACCCTGAGGCTATACAAAAAAGATTCTTTGCCCCAGAGTGGAACGGTCTCAACTGCTCCACCTGTGGCTCCAGATGGTGAGCCCTCAGGCACTGCGGGTGTTACAGGTACGGATGTTTCTAATTCCAACGTACCTGGTACTGCGGGTGACACAGGTACGCAAGTAGCTGAACCCAATGTGCCTAGTATTGCGGATGCTACAGGAACAGGAGTAGCTGATCCTAAGGTGCCTGAGGATACTCACCTACCAACCCTGGGTTCAAACGACCCTCTCTTCTTATCCTCTAGGGATTCTGACTTCTCAGTTCCTTCGCCGTCAAGGACGGAGGATGAACTGGGTCACTTTGCCCAACTTCTTTCGGTGGGAGATGATGATATTACTCTCACACCGGAAGAAGACGAGGCTGGTATTACGGTGATCGAGACTGATCCCACTACTCCCAACCACGACGTTGAGAGTAGCGCAGATTAATCTTCATCACAGCAAGGCTGCATCCGCCAGCCTATGCTTACGCCTTTCTAAGGCCGATATAGATGTCGTCCTGGTACAAGAGCCTTGGATCGTCCGGGGCCTTGTATGCGGAATCAGGACTCCTAAATACAGGTTGCTGTATCCCAGAAATGGGGGAGGTAAGCCAAGAACCTGTTTAATTGTTAAACATGACCTTAACGCTTTTATGTTGTCTAAATCTAGCAATGCTGATAATGTACTGGCCTGCTTGGACAACAGGAAAGGCGGTAGGCCTACGTGGATTGGATCTGTCTACCTACCATACGAGGGAAATTTGGACAGCTCCAGTCTCTTTGTTGCCGCAAAAGAAGCGGCTAATCGTGGAGCCAGCCTCATCGTTGGATCTGATGCGAATGCCCACAACACCTTTTGGGGCAGCTCTGAGGTGAGTTGCTTTTTGATTTATTACTACAACACAATCTCTTGCTATGCAATAGGGGAAATGAACCCACGTTCATCACAAGGGTAAGACAAGAAGTCTTGTATATTACTCTTGTTTCCCCAGATCTGCTTAATCGTGTGGAAAACTGGAGAGTATCCAGTGAACACTCCTTTTCTGACCACAGAGTCATCCTTTTTAATATCAATATGTGCTCAACTGTGAAGAAGGCCCCTGGTTACAGGAATGTCCGGAACACAGACTGGGCCATATACAGACAAGTAGTGAAAAGATCCCTCCCTGAGGATGTTCCCACCCACCCTTGGAATGCTGAAGATCTCGAACATCAAATGACAAATCTCAGTAACCTCCTGAATTACGCATTAGAAGCAGCCTGTCCCATTATAAAATATGGGGGTAAAACCAAACCCCCTTGGTGGAACAGCAGACTTCTCAAACTAAGGTCTGAAAGCAGAAAGGCCTTCAATAAGGCCAAATGGTCAAATTTGGCTTCGGACTGGGACAACTACAAAAGTCGTCTCAGGAAGTTCAAATATGAACTGCGAAACTCAAAAAGGGAATCCTGGAAGACCTTTTGTGCGACAATAGAAGGTTTTTCGGATGCCGCAAGAATGAGAAAAGTTCTCTCGAAAAGCCCAATGTGCCAAGAAATGCTGCAACAAGCAGACGGTACATGGACCACAAGCAGTCAGGAGTCATTGAAACTCCTACTCGATACTCACTTTCCTGGTTCAACATCTCTTGCTGCATCTGCTGAAACAGGTTTTGAGGGCCCAGCTAGCACACATAATTTAAGCACCATTGACAGATTGATAAACAGGGATTTACTCCTGTGGTCCATAGAAGGTTTCATGCCTTATAAAACACCGGGACCAGATGGAATTTATCCCATTGAAATTCAGAAAGTCAGTGACCTAATTCTGAATTGGCTCGCAGCTATCTATAGGAGCTCCCTTAGCCTAAGCTATATTCCAACATCCTGGAGAGTAGCGAAGGTAGCTTTCATTCCGAAAGCGGGTAAAATCTCCTACCACAATCCCAAAGACTTGAGACCTATATGTCTCACATCCTTTCTCCTCAAGATATTAGAAAGACTTGTGGAGATCCATGTTAAGCAAAGCATTGATAAAAAACTGCTTTCTCCCTAGCAGCATGCCTACACGAAAGGTAAATCAATAGACACTTCTCTCCACTCTTTGGTAGCGGTCATCGAAAGATCTCTTGAATTCAAGGAATTCACGTTGGCTGCTTTCTTGTTGAAGGTATGTTCAACAATGTTGAACCTTCTGCGGTCACGAGAGCACTCCAGCGTCTGAATGTTGATGGGTGCTCCAGGTCCTTTATTGATCAGCTGCTAGAGTGCAGGGTCATAAAGTCTAGCCTAGGGCTTTCGGAAGACGTCAGACGGGTCAAAAGAGGCACACGACAAGGTGGGGTCTTATCGCCACTCCTTTGGAATATGACAGTCAATGAAGTACTGATAAACTCTAAAGGAGTCTGGGTGCACCACGGTGGCCTATGCTGATGATATTGTGCTGGTGGTGACCGGCAAGTACATCTCAACAATAAGAGATATAATGCAACAAGCATTGAATACTCTTTCTCATTGGGCCACTACAAAGGGTCTAGGAGTCAAGCCAGCCAAGACTGAAGTAGTGCTCTTTATAAAGAAGCATAGACTTCCCAATTTTCCTTCTTTAAGACTTTGTAATGAAACACTGCATATAAAGGATGATGCGAAATTTCTAGGTCTCATACTCGATAGGAAATTAACGTGGAGGCCGAATCTTATAAAAAGAGCAAATAAGGCCAAAACAGCTCTCTTTTTATGCCAGAGAACGATCGGAGTCAACTGGGGCCTTAAACCCCGCATCGTCCACTGGCTCTATGCAGCCGTAATCAGACCTATACTTATGCATGGTATGGTGGACTGCATTACAGAAGATTACGTATCGTAAGATACTGGAAAGGGTCCAAAAGAACAGCTGAGCTGTGTATCAGTGGTGCAATGAGAAGCACCCCTACAGCTGCGCTGGATGTCTTATTGCATCTTACCCCTTTGGATATACACGCCGAGCAAATGGCAGCCTGGACGGCTGCCAGGACAAAGGCTTCTCTTGGATGGACTCCATACTCATATGGCCATTCATCCATCCTTAGGAAGTTCGCCACCACTGCGAACAACCTAGATTATACTACACCTACGTGGACCTTGGAGAAAGGTTTCAATACCATCATTCCGGCCAGAGATGACTGGACAGATGGTGTTATCCCAACTGGGTCAAATGGCTCAAAAATTGGGAATAATGTAGGCTCTGGTATCTTTTCCGAGGCATTAAATATAAATACCTCTCTTCGTCTACCCGACCACTGCAGCGTCTTCCAAGCGGAAGTCACTACGATCTGGGAGGCTCTCGAGTGGTTGAAGAAAAATAATATATCTCATAAGAATATATGTATTCTATCGGATAGCCAGGCGGCCCTCAAGGCTCTTAATTCTGTCGTCACAACATCCACGACTCTTCTGAACTGCCGCAGGTCTCTATGTGAGACTGCCACTCAGTTTGATATAACACTGTGTTGGGTTCCTGGACACAGTGGGATTAGGGGAAACTGTAGGGCAGATGAGCTTGCTAGACAGGAAACCGAAGTGGAAAGGACACCCCACTTAACCCGAATGGGAATGCCCTTAGCCACCTATAAACTAGCTGTGAGAAAAATCAGCTTAGCTCGAGCCGGGCTGAGATGGACCACAGCAACGGTTTGCCGCACTTTTCATGCAATGTGGCCAACTTTGGACGCAAAGCGTGCACGAGTGCAGTTGAAGGGCCTGCTTCTGTTGAAGCAGTTGGCTTGGAGGGAATGGGGAGCTCCGGATTAGAGTCTAAAGCTCCTTTTTCCCTTTTACTCACCTTACTGCCCTTGCAGGCAGTAGGTTTAGTTTTGTTGGGAGCCCCCGAACTGGAGGCGATTGGTTTTTTCGGGTTTTTATTTTCCATAAAAGTCCCACGAGTAGTGCGGAAAGAGGGGTCCATCCTGCCAGAGCCGCTTACCAGGATAAGGCACTTGTACTCTCCGACCTTGCCCGGGCATCGGAGGGAACCGTTCGCGACCAGCACTCTTTAACCACTGGTTGGCCATGCAGCCATCGGCACGGTAAACACCTTAGCTTAGAAGTGGGGAAATAGGAAGAGGGAAGGAAAAGGAGAGAGAGAAAAGGTGAGGGTAAGTGGATGTACCTAGCTTAGTCTGGCCTCTTCGCAATTAGCCTGTTCGGCATGGGTGTCCCTACCGGTGGCTTGCTGCTTACCAGCTAGCCACCGCCGACATAGCCTAACGCTACTACGAGACTCGCAAGACCCACCACCGCGGCAAGGTTTAGGTACGAGGATGATTTAGAAATAAACAACCTTTTGGGTTCGAAAAGAGGTTTACATAAAATATCAGCTGTTTATTTATCCTTTCCACTTTTTAATACGTGTTTTTTATCGAAACTGAAGAACGTATTAGTATGCTGCCTCACTAAAAGTATTCATATCAAATATGGGCTTCATTGCAATTTCAAGGAATTGTGCTAATTGACTTGGAACAAACCGGCATTAATTTGATTTTAATTTTTTTTTTTTTATGTGTTAGTGCTAAGCTCAGGAGTCACCCTTTGTACTACTAGTCCGTCATGTCATTTGTCACGTCATGGTGCAATGTCTAGCAGTAAGCTTAGTACGGAGGTGGGGTGGCGGGAATAGGTTAAGGATTATAAAGGTACGGAGGGGTATTGAAGAAGGTGGTGATGAACCCTGCGTATGAACTCTTGGATGTTGTAGGAGCTCGGAAATACCGACTGCGAGAGATTATTCCACAGTCGAGTTGTTCTATTTACAAACGAATTCATATCTTGTTGAGTGCGTGAAAAAGGGAGTTGCAGGTGCAGGGAATGGGACGAGTGGGCTAATCTGGTGTTGCGGGTATAAGATTGCCGTGGAGGCAAAAGAGCGTTTAACTCGGAGGAACAGTCACTATGATAGTAGCGATAAAATTTTGTCAGTGCTGCTACATTCCTACGGTGGCTTAGGGGGTCGATGTTGGAGCAAGAGGTATCGTCATTAATTAACTTAAGGGCCTTTTTTTGGACCTTATCTAACCATGCTAAGGTTGTAGGCAGAATGTAGGATTTATAAATAACAGCACGGGCCGATGGCTGGAGGAGGAACCTGCACCTCTTAAGAAATCCCAAGCACTGGGATGCTTGTTTGGCGATTTGGATTATATGGTCATTCCATCGCAAGTCTTTGGCTAATGTCACGCCTAAGATGTGTAGGGATGGGTCGGCCTTTATTTCCACGTTATCCACTGTCAAGGATCGTGAGGTGTTGATCTTTTTCTTTGAAATAAGACAGTACTTGGTTTTGGAGGGGTTGAATTCGACACGATTTTTTTTCCCCACTCTATAATAAGTTCAATGTCGTTCTTAATAGAGTTGAACATTAGTTCACGATCATCAAGACAGGATCTGGCATGTGTCTGTCTTGTATCGAAGCTGTACGAGTAACGTAAAGTACCGTCGTCAGCGAAGCTGAGAAGTGGGTTGGAGGGGATTGAAAGAAGGTCATTTATAAAGATGAGAAATAGGGCCGGTGATAAAATTGACCCCTGGGGGACCCCCGCAGAGATGGGGTGAGATTCAGATTTGACGCCATCCAAAACTACCTTAATTGAACGGCCGGAGAGGAAACTCTCAACCCCCTTATACAGAAGCGAGTCTATTCCAATAGCTTTGAGTTTAGCTAACAAGGCTGAGTGCCATACTCTATCAAAAGCTTTTGAGATATCTAAAGCAACCAAACTAGATTCACCAGATCCATGCAAACTTCGGTTGAGCTGTTCTGTAAGGCAGACTAAAAGATCACCAGTGGATCTTTTTTGTCGGAAGCCGTATTGTTTGTCGTTTATAAGTTGGTTGGATTCTAGATATCCCATAAGCTTTTTGTTAATTATCGTCTCCATGGTTTTGGAGAGGATAGAAGCACAGACTTAAATATCTGTAATACAGATGTTCCGCTTCATACAAAATTTTGTCACCAGCAAATTTGCTGGGTATAAATCCCAAATCCCATCGCGAAGCTTTAGTCTACACATTCCACATAAGCTCTCCGCGCATTTCCCCAAGTTCTCTGTTGATAGACAAAGGAAGAGGCGAAGGGCAGAGTGGCTTCGGAACTTCATTCCACACGGACGAAATGTACTTTTTCGTCTTCTCCACCCCTCACACACTTTGCCCTATCAGACAGGCAACAGACGACACAATTTTGTGTGAATGGCCAAGCGCCGTGCGCAGGATGATGTTTTTTTAATTTCCATTGCGGCAGGTTATGATTTTGTTTTTTTTTTCTTGTTTTCAGGCATACGTATGTTCTCGGAAGAAATGAAATATTCTTTTTAGGCAACTTTTCGTGTTCAAGGCTATTTCGCTACATTTCAGTTGCGCGGAAAATAATCGATTTGAATTCTATTTGATTAGCCAAGGGGTCAGGCGCAGTGCACCGCAGGATGGAGTTTTTTTAAATTCCAATTTTTGTATGGGGAACTTTTGAAATGTGGTGCGGAACACGATCTGTTATTGGGTGAACTTAATTTGTGGTCGGTGGAAGTCGATCGCTCGGTTTTAAAATGATACATATTCGCATTTTCTTCTGTAAACAAGGTGGTAAAAAGCTAATAATAGTAGCGAAAACACGTTTTTCCACGTTTTGGGTACGAAAAAAATGTTGTTTTGGAAAACAAAAAATACTACATAACAGTGCTTAAAAAACGAAAATTAGGAGTTTTGGACCATTGAAATCGGTCTACAGGTGTTTGCAGAAAAATTTAAAAACCATTAAAAATTGCCGTTTTTTGTCATTTAATTATAGGGAGTGTAGTAATTATCATAGGACCTTGTGTCAGGGCTTAAATTGTGGCCACTTATGGTGCCTACCTACAATAAAAATTTCATGAAAAAATAATGGTAACTTTTCGAGTAAATATCAAAAATGTAAAAACACCTGTTTCACAGAAAAAAGTTGAACAAGGCCAACAGTGGTCCTAGAAATTTTTTGATGAACCCAATTTATTCCCAAAGAGTTGCTCTACAACCCCATTTTCATGAAATGTATGTAAGGTTTGATTTAACACCTTGAAAAGAAGAAGATTGTATGTATTATAAAAAAGGGAAAGAGTATATTTAATATTTACTTTTTACTAATATTTATGTTTCTATTTATTATAATTAATCAACATAATTTACAAATTAATATATTTTTCTAATTTTTTAGTATTTATAATTTATTGCAAATTATTAGGTACCTACTATATAGAATTAAAATATTATGAATTGAATTGAATTAATGTCTACAAGGTACTTCTTGGGATATTTGGCATATCGAGTTAAATGTGAAATGTGTAGGATTATAATCATTAAGCCAGAAGAAATTTTAATTTTGACATGTCCTTCAGAGCTCTTTATCCACTATAACTATATTAACGGAAGGGACTTTGGAAGTTTATGTGCTCCGTCGGATGTATTTTTTGATGTATGCAAAATACAAATAAAAGTTTTTGAAACAATTTTCAACAATAATATGGATATCCTGAATATAAGGAAGACAATCTTCCGAAAGCATTAGATGTATCAGAGAAAGCCCACAACAATCCTGGTTCGACGAGGAACATCCGTGTTATAGCCACCGGGTAACTATAATGAATTTGCTTTTAACAGTAATGCTAAGAAAACACTGCACTTGGGCATGTCGAATGAGAAAGAGCAACAAAGGAAAAATTCGAAACCTGACCCATCAATAGATTAATTAAAATAACCTCGACGGAAATCACCTAAATATATTGCAAATAAATTAAGGTGAATATTAGAATCGAGGCTCCAGCCGACTCCAAAAAAATTCAACTCATCTATCACATACAGGAAGAAGAAGAAGCTATTATACAAGCTATATACAATGTACTGCGTATTATATACTATGTTCTGAAAAAATTAAAAACTAGATTTGGAAATGTCGAATGATAAAGATCAGAGCACGACGAGGAATGAAACAACGATTGATGCTGTATTTACGAGACTTTTGAACAATTTGACTTTATGGGTATAGATATTGTCCCTTCCAAGTAGGGTTGGCGTGAGGCTTATAACTCACCCGGAAAAAGAAGAATTATTACGGAACGAGCAGCATTTGTGTCGTTCTATCTAGGAGTGGTGTAACCCTGTATTTTAGGGTATTGGAGGTTGATTTTCCGGGTCAACCTCTAGTGTTTTGAAGTGTGGAGTAACACCGCATTTGCAGTGAGCGACATATTTGTTACAAAAGGTCAGAAGCGGAACGCGTTGGATTGATTGAGGGAGGGCGGGTGGAACTCACTGTGCAGCCACCTCCTCGTTGTGAGTTCTGGGTACTTTTGCGTTGGGTTTGAACGCAAAATAAGCTGAGAGCTGTATAAATACACTCACTCAAAAATGTCATTGTTTTTGGGTCAGTTTTTACTAAAAACTACATTATCCCAGTCATCCCATTCCCAATCCTTGTGTGATAAGTTAAGGACAAACAATTTAATTTCCAAAATATTGCAAAACATTTTTGAGTGAGTGCATATAAGTAACAAATAAACTTCAACAGAATATTCATAAATAAAATATATTGATTCTTATCCTCCTGTATTAAGATTGATTTGGAAATATAGACTAGCCATAGAAGTTAACACTTCTAAAGTGTGGTCCTACGCACACTATTTTTTTATGTGGTAAAGTCAAGCTTAGGGATTACTACTAGTACAACTAGTCTGTCATGTCGTTTAACTCATGGTCAGTGTCTATTAGTAATCTTGATTTGAAGGATAGAGGAAAAAGGATAAGTTAGGAGTCTGGAGGGTGCATGAGTAGATGTCGATGAACCTTGCGTTTGAACTCTGAGATGTTATATGAGTTCGGAAACACCGACTCGCAGTGGGGCCCGCTCATAGAAGGTTCTGCTCAAAACTCAATTTTCAACATGTGGAAATTTTTCAAAAAAATTGTATCATCGTAGTTGTAATAATGTATCAGATCACGTGTAAAAATATTAAGTCGCTGACTGCTATGAGTCATCGAGCGCATCAGCATAAAGGTCATATTTTAGGCAAAATAATACTTCTGCGAAAAAGGAATGCCAGTTTATGCGCGATATAAAAACATTAATTTCTAACGTTTAACGATAAAATCTATGGAAGTGTATTATGTCGGTGATCAAGCAAGGTTTGTTAATTCTTATTTAATTTTGTATTATATGATAAGTTCATTGGTTTATGATACAGGGCTTAAAATTTGTGGTAGTGTATATTTTTTCGTAGAAGGTGCTTTAAATGACATTTTCTCTAAAATGCGCAAAGTTCTATTTTTGATTCTTTTTTTATTATAAAAGGAAGGCTTTGTATATTAGTTAATCGAAAAAATTAGCAATAGAACTTTGCGCGTTTTCGAAAAAATGTCATTTAAAGCACCTTCTACGAAAAAATATACACTACCACAAATTTTAAGCCCTGTATCATAAACCAATGAACTTATCATATAATACAAAATTAAATAAGAATTAACAAACCTTGCTTGATCACCGACATAATACACTTCCATAGATTTTATCGTTAAACGTTAGAAATTAATGTTTTTATATCGCGCATAAACTGGCATTCCTTTTTCGCAGAAGTATTATTTTGCCTAAAATATGACCTTTATGCTGATGCGCTCGATGACTCATAGCAGTCAGCGACTTAATATTTTTACACGTGATCTGATACATTATTACAACTACGATGATACAATTTTTTTGAAAAATTTCCACATTTTGAAAATTGAGTTTTGAGCAGAACCTTCTATGAGCGGGCCCCACTGTGCGACTGTGGAAACAGTTCCAAAATCCAGTTGTTCTATTTATAGACGAACTGCTAAAACGTAATGTGCGTGAAGAGGATGGAGTTGGCTAGTCTTGTGTTGCGGGGAAAAAGTTGCCATGTAAGCAGGAGGTTTCTAATTTCAGTGGAACAGTTGCTATGGTAATAGCGGTAAAACTCTCTGAGTGCAGCTACATTCTTTCGGTGGCTTAAAGGATCGAAGGAAGAGCAAAGGGTGCAAACGCCAATGAGTTTGATGGCGCGATGTACCTAGTCCAGCCAAGCCTAGGTGGTTTTTGGGGCGCCCCCCCCCAAGTATACGAGTTGTATTCAAAGCGGGGCCGAATGTAGGACTTGTATATGTATATGAGGAAGAGCCAGTGAGCCTTGGTTGTCAACCAAGTTTGTCGTATGTATGTTGTCAACCAAGTTTGTCGTATGTATGATCTACGCCTACCCTGGACGAACATGAAATGAGAATTGCTGAAACAGCGCCCCCAAAAATCCAGTTCAGCCAAACGCCAAAGGGAAGAAAGTCACCCGGACAACCTATGAAGAGATCTAAAGACGAAATAGAGATGGACTTACGTGCCTTACTACGTGGATTACTAAAGCCTGAACTAAATATGACGTGCCGTACCGCAACCGTACGTGCCCTAGCGTACGAACTAGGGAATCCAATCCCGCATCAAAATCTCAATCCCGCAATCCCGCGGGATCGAGGTCAACAATCCCGCGGATCCGCGGTATTTGCGGGACTACAAAACAATTCGTAGATTTTGTTCTAAAAGGTTATGTTCATTAATTCATGAAGTATTATATAAAATAAAAGCGTAACAAACTACAGTCAAACAAGACCAATTCTAAACTACGCTGGAATTTTCTTACATAGAAAATAAATTTTAATTTCGAACTTGCTCTCCATCAGAGCTTATGCTAGTTTAGAAATGGCCTGAATACTTTGTTTGACAGACTCAGTTATTCGTTTGAAATACAATTGCCGCGAGGATAATCCCCTTACTACTAAGTTTCCATATAGAGTTTACGATGGGTTTTCTCAAAGTAGAAACGGAGGTTGAGTAAAGTTTCTTTAACCAGTCCGGTTCACCCAAGTTTTGCATATGTGTGCGATTGAGTCTCCGTTATTGCATATATTCCAAAGGCGACGCAATGTCATATTACTTATCTGACACTTTCGCCCAGAGCCGTCATGGAAATGCTGTCTTTTTCCCTATGTACTTTTTATGACATTAAAAATTTGTAAGAAACAATATGTGGTAATTTAATTCTTATCCATGTTTACGGAAGAAAATGCGAATATGTATCATTTGAAAACCGAGTGATCGACTTCCACCGACCGGTACACAAATTAAGTTCACCCAATAACAGATCGTGTTCCGCGCACCTGAAATATTCGGCCGGGGGCAACTATCAATGGCCAGGAAATGCGAAAATTTCATCGGAGAAATATATGCCTGTATACAAGAAAAAAACAAAATCGTGACCTGCCACAATTCAAAAGTTCCCCATACAAAAATTGGAATTTAAAAAAACTCCATCCTGCGGTGCACTGCGCCTGACCCCTTGGCTAATCAAATAGAATTCAAATCGATTATTTTCCGCGCACCTGAAATGTAGCGAAATAGCCTTGAACACGAAAAGTTGCCTAAAAAGAATATTTCATTTCTTCCGAGAACATACGTATGCCTGAAAACAAGAAAAAAAACAAAATCATGACCTGCCGCAATGGAAATTAAAAAAATATCATCCTGCGCACGGCGCTTAGCCATTCACACAAAATTGTGTCGTCTGTTGCCTGTCTGATAGGGCAAAGTGTGTGAGGGGTGGAGAAGACGAAAAAGTACATTTCGTCCGTGTGGAATGAAGTTCCGAAGCCACTCTGCCCTTCGCCTCTTCCTTTGTCTATCAACAGAGAACTTGGGGAAATGCGCGGAGAGCTTATGTGGAATGTGTAGACTAAAGCTTCGCGATGGGACGATTAATAAATCCCACTAGAAAATTTTCTGGTGACAAAATTTTGTATGAAGCGGAACATCTGTATTACAGATATTTAAGTCTGTGATAGAAGTGATTGCTATTGGGCGGTAGTTGGAGGGAAGGCTGGAGTTACCTTTTTTCGGTATTGGCAAGCAAAGTAAAGTCCACTTAATTTTAGCTACAATTACTGGTGATAATCTTGGCCTAAATACTGTCCTCGGATATGACAGATCCTTTTCTGGGAATAATTTTTCCCGGATATGTAAAGCTGATAAAATACAAAGTGAAAGTCAGACTAAGAAAGTTCATAATTTACTTCGTAATGAAGAAAACTACAATGAAGATTCAAATATTCCTTCTTGTAGTGTACGAGAAGTATCTCACTTCGCTGTTATTCCATCTTTTTGTGTAACAGATAATGACGCAGTCGACATTATGCATGACCTCCTTGAAGGTGTTTGCCATTTTGATTTATCACATGTGTTAAATTATTTTTTAAATCAGAAATTTTCTACTTTACAAGTACTTAATGACCGGAAAAGAAATTTTGATTATGGTTGCAGAGATTATTTGCCTTTATTTATCGGAGATTTTGTTCCTCAAGAAGACAAATTTTGGAATTTTTTGATTCTCCTTATTAGAATGGTTGAATTATGCTTAGAATCTTGTTATGATGACGGCCAGATATCTGAGCTAGGAAAAATAATAAAAGCCCACAGTGAACTTGTTTGTTCGCTTTTTAAAACTAAATTAAAACCTAAAAACCATTTTTTAATTCATTATCCCGGTGTAATTAGAAAACTAGGTCCTTTAAAAAAATTGTAGACTATGAGATTCGAAGGGAAACAAAGTTTAAAAACTTACACTTCCGCTATCACTTCAAGAAGAAATATTTGTCTTACTTTAGCTTTTAAATTACAATTTCAATTAGCTTATCAAATTGAATTTGGGAAAGAAAACCTATATGTTACTGCCGGATCAATTATGTATTCCACAAAACTTGACAAAATTATGTTAATGTTAAATTCCGAAATTGCTTTTGAAGTGCAGGACAATAAAACAATTAATGTGTATAAACATTTAGAAATAAACAGCACTAAATACAAAGAAAATGATATAATAACAATTTGTGATGAAAAAACTTTGAAGTTTTATCTTCTAACAAAAATAATTGGGGATGGAAATGATAATTTTTTCTTTATAGGCAGGGAAGCAATATTAAAAAGATTTGATACGCAATATTAAAAAGATTTGATACGCATTACAATTGCTATATAATTAATACCCATGAAGTAATGATTGGTATTTTAAGAATTAATTACTATCCTATTCACCAAATTACCTTACCAAACAAAGAAACAGCTTTAAAACCGTATCCGCCTCTAACTTAAAATTTTCTCATTTTCGAATAATTAATAATAAGTAAATAATAAAGAATAATATTATATTTTCTAAAAAAAAATTGTGTACGAATATATGTAGATTCATTATAATTTATTCTTGTAATGAAAAATTAAAGAACTATTAATGTATGTTTTCTTTATACTTTTACTAATTTTAGGCATCATTTCAGGCATTCATTTCCCGTTCCCTAATTGTTATTCACTATTCTTTTTCATATCCTATAAAAAATTCATAAAAACCGCCTATCCTTGTAGGTAATTCACCTACCACTATTTGTCGATAATTTACCTACTACTAGTCGAAAAATCAGCTACTATTCGTTATAGGTAATTCGCCTATTCCTTGTCGGAAAATCACCTAACACTATTTATCAACCATTCACCTACTAACAGTCGAAAAATCGCCTACTATTCATTGTCGATTATTCACCTACTACTAGTCGAGAAATCACCGTCTATCTACTATCGATAATTCCCCTACTGTTAGTTGAGAAGTCACCTACTTTCCGTCGTCGTAGGTGATTCACATTTTCTTTGTAGGAGATATTTCTAATTTGATTGAACAAATTTTCACCTACAGCTAAGTAGTTGATTTATCAAAAGATATTCGCAGGCTGAAAATGATCTACAACATTTAGATGATGTGTCCATTTTTTAGGTGAAATATCTACAGTATTTCTTTCTGTGTACCCGTAAAAACGAGCACATCACAACCCAAATCACAACTGAATATGGCAATACCCAAAACAAACACGCAATAAATAAAGAACTCCAAGAAACTGAGATCTTAAGTTACTCAATCACAACACAATTCCAACAATATATACAACTGAAGATGCTAACAAAAAATTATCTCTAACGCCTCCAAAAGAAAAATTAGCCTTCGCAGAGGCATGGGCGACACAATACTCCAAAAATTATGAACAACTAAAAACACCCAAAACCCCAGAAGACAACGACATGACAGTGTCAGATGACGAATACAACCCAATACCAATACGATACAAACACAGACAAGAAATACAACAAACAACCCTAACAACATCATCATCAACAAGCGACAGCAAAACCAAACAACTAACAACATATGTGTAGTGACCGCGTAAAGTTTAATTACCAAACTTTACGCAATGTCACACGGCAACCCCGACACGATCAAAACGATCAGTCGGAACACTCCATCGATCACCGAACGAAAGTTCAGTGATCTTGCCGTTTCCATACCGAGATAGCCAATTTCCGGCATCTCCTTTCTCACACTCCCTTGCGAAAGTCCATTCACGCAAAACACGAAAAATCCGCAGTCCGCGTTAAAACAAAGGATAATTCCATTATAAGTGACATATAAATATATATATAATAGCTAGCCGTAGTGACATAATAAATTATATAATAAATATATAAATTAATAAATAATATACATTATACCTATAACTAAACGAGTTTTACTAAAACCGTATAGTACGGTAAACTACATTGGTGACCCCGACGGCAAAAAACACGCGGAAAAAGTGCACGTTAACAATATTTTTAAAACAAAGCAATATTCCCCAAAATTCTTATCGCCCAGTGCCATAATTTACTTTTTAATACAAAATATTGATAGAAAAATTTCTCATATAGAAATTCTAAATCTGCGGTGAAATATTTTACTATATACCGTTTTCCTCTATTGAAAGTGATCACGTGCCCAGTGCTGAATAATTGCGAAAAAAAAAACAAAAATTTCTCGACAAAAATAAAAAATTCCAATTATTAAATAGAAACTACCTATAAATAAAAATTTTCTATAAAAAAAATTTTGTTCCACATAATAAGAAAGTGCAAAAAAAAAGAGGTTTTAAAATATATACCACGGGATCCATATTGGATTTTATTACAATACGAAGTGCAGTTTAACTTCAGCAGAGGAATACAGAGCCATAATAATTAGAGGAATTCCCAAAAAGTAGCAGAACAATCATCACAACAGCCAGATAATTAATTTAAAATACTTAAATATAAAACTAGTCCCAAAACATATAAAAAAAAATTTCCTTTCTTTTATTGTTGTTGCATGCAAAAAGAAACAAAACATTTACGCGATTGTATTTTAGTAATTTTGAATTATTAGTTATTTTAAGTTATTTTCTTGGATTAGTAGTTAATTTAAAAAAAATTCTTTTGCAATACATAGCAGCACTTTCATAAAAGTTTGGCAATATTGACGTTTTTATAAAGGCATTTTGTTATTTTATCGAAATTTACAAAGAACAAAAAGAAAATTAAGTCCTTTTATTGGACACAATGGCAAATTGATTTTTATTCGCTTTTAAGTGTACTTTAGGACAGATATTTATATTCATTTAAAAAAAAAACATATTTTGCATGCATTTTGAATTGATTATATTACACATATTTTGCATGAAAATTTTCTTGACATTATTACATATATGTACATATATATATATATATATAAGTATATTATGTAAATATTTTTTCTTTCTTCTTTATTTCATTATTATTGCACCCCAAAATTTAGGTATTTTGAAGTTTTTTCATTTTTTTTTTTTTTGCTTTCGAGTTTTTCGTGTTTTTCCTTTCAGTGCTTGTTTGCTTTCGAGTCGTGGGTTTTTTTTATTGTTTTGCGTACCCTTTCGACAATTATAAAATGTCAGTAGCAGAGGAAAATCGTATGGACACAGGTAACGCTGAAAGGGAGGAACCAAAACCCGGAGCTTCAGCATCTGTCGATGGCGTCAAACTGACGGAGTTAGATATCCCGAAGTTCTGGGTTCACCAGCCCGCCTCCTGGTTCTACCAGGCGGACATAATGTTCCAATTGGCGGGCTGTAAGTCGGACAAGATGAAGGTTTATAATGTTATGGCCGCATTACCGGAAGAGGTGGTAACGGCAATGCGGCTTAGCATCATAGATTATGCCACCTCCTCATACGAGGACATTAAACAGCACCTGCTAGAGAAATACGGCACTTCCGAGAAGCGCCGGCTCGAGCAGCTGCTGTCAGTGCAAGAGCCTGGAGATAAGAAACCTTCCGAGTTCCTCCAGGCTCTCAAGGCACTAGCGGGCGGGTCGTCAGCGGTCAACGATGATCTGATCCGGAACCTGTGGGAGCGGAGGCTTCCACAGGCCATCCAGATCACCTTGGCCACCTCCGCTGACCAAACCTTAGCCGGGCTGGCTGCAACCGCAGACAAAGTATGGGAGGTGCTTCCACACGGAGGCGCCTCATACGCGTCCGCCGTCCACGCAACACCTGCCAACGCGGAGCCCACATTGGTGGCGCTGCAAAGCGCTATCAATAGACTGACAGTCCGGCTGGATAAGCTGGACCGAAATCCGCGTAAACCGAGAAGCCGAACACCTGCCAATCGGCAAGGCGGCTCTCGTCAGCCCTCGGCCAATCGGCCACAAGAGGCCAACAAACTGCGAGGTACCTTGTGCTACTTCCACTACCGTTATGGTAGTGAAGCACGGACATGCAAACCTCCCTGCAGTTTTGGTGGTGGCCAAGCCAAGTCGGCGAAGAAGCCAGCCAACACCCCTAAAAAAACTAAAGGGGCAGGGGGTCGACATGAGCGAGCATATAACCGGCCGCTCATATCGTTTATTCGTCAGAGACACCAACAATCGGATGGATTTTCTGATTGATTCGGGCTCTGACGTTTCAATTGTTCCCGCCAAGGCGTTCCCGGCCCATAACGGTAGCCCGAACGTCCTTCTGTACGCGGCCAACGGATCACTGATCCGAACTTTCGGCACAAAGTTGCTTGAACTCGAACTCGGCTTACGCCGACGATACGTTTACAACTTTATTATAGCCGACACCACTAAAGCCATTATCGGGGCGGACTTCTTAACGAAGTTCAAATTGTCCGTCGATTTTGAATATCGGCATTTAGTCGACAAGCGCACGAAGTTTCGAATTAACGTGTGCGCTACCGTCGACTACAACCCCGAAACATTTCCATGCCGAGTTATTGGCATATACAAAGAGCTATTAACGAAGTACGCTTAGTTAACAAAACCGCCCAATTTTAACCTTCCGGTTAAACACAATGTGCAACACCACATTGTAACTAAAGGGCAATTACCATTTGTCACCGCTCGGCGACTCCATCCGGAGAAACTGAAGGTGGCAAAGTTAGAATTCGACCATATGGTCCAATTGGGGATTTGTCGACCTTCGTCGTCCCCCGCAGCATCTCCGCTTCATCTGGTTCCTAAACGGGACTCTCATGATTGGAGGCCATGCGGCGACTACCGTCGCCTTAATGCTGTCACTGTGCCGGATAGATATCCGTTCCCGCATATACAGAATTTCTCCGTGAATCTTCACGGCTGCACAATTTTTTCGAAGGTTGACTTGGTACGTGCATACCATCACATACCAATCGCCCCAGAAGACGTGCATAAGACTGCACTCATTACGCCATTCGGCCTATATGAGTTTACACGTATGCCATTCGGCCTACGGAATGCAGCACAAACCTTTCAAAGGTTCATAAATGAAGTTACGAGAGATCTCGACTTCGTTTATGTATACTTGGACGATATACTTATCGCCAGTAAAACCGAGGATGAGCATATCGTTCACCTTGAAGAGCTCTTTAAACGCCTCGATAGCTTCGGTTTAACCATTAAGCTAGAGAAATGCGTTTTTGGTGCAACAGAGATTAAGTTTCTAAGCCACCGCATCACAAAGGATGGAATACTTCCATCCTCCGATCGGGTTCAGGCTATCGTTGATCTCGCACCTCCAACTTCTGTCAAATCGATCCAGAAGTTTTTGGGAATGGTGAATTTCTATCACCGATTTATCCCAAAATTGGCTGAACAGGCACCAACTGTGCATTTGAGAGACCTTCTCAACCGCTCACGTGCCAATAAAGTTTTTGACTGGCCAGCAGAATGTCAGGCGGCATTCCTCAAGGTGAAAACCTCGATGGCTGAAGCAACTCTGCTGAACCATCCAACCGAGGATGCAAAATACAGTCTAACGACTGACGCCTCTGATTATGCAATCGGAGGCGTTTTGGAACAATTCAACGGTCATCGGTGGCAACCTCTAGCTTTTTATTCCAAAAAGCTGTCACCAACCGAACGGAAGTACTCTGCATTCGATCGCGAACTCCTCGCAATCTATGCAGCGATCAAACACTTCCGTTATTTCGTTGAAGGACGCAATTTCGTGGTCTATACTGATCACAAACCACTGGTTCGCGCCCTTCACACAAAGACCGAACGATCCCCTCGACAGACCAGACATTTGGGTCTAATCTCTCAATTTACCACAGACATCAGACATGTGTCGGGTAAACAAAACGTTGTCGCGGACTACTTGTCACGCTCACTAGCAACCGACAACGTCGACTCGGTCACCTTCGACCTGCCTACACTGGCTCAGGCTCAACAAAGTGAAACAGAGTTGAAGTCTCTACAAGAGCACCCCAGCAACGGCTCACGGGTAAAACTAATTCTCACACCAATACCATTTACCGCCCATCAGGTGTGGTGTGAAACTAGTACAGGCATTCCAAGGCCTTACATACCCACTTCCTTACGTAGACTAGCGTTCAATTCCGAACATAGTCTCTCTCATCCTGGTATTCGCGCTACAAGACGAGCCGTTACCAAGAAATACTTCTGGCCATCGATCAATAAAGACTGCAACGAGTGGTCTCGATCATGCCTAGGTTGCCAAAAGTCCAAAGTTTCACGACATACCAAATCTCCATTGGAAGCTTTCAAATTTCCAAATAATAGATTTGACCATATCCATATGGATATAGTGGGACCCCTACCCCCATCTCGTGGATACTCTTATATCTTAACGATAGTCGATAGATTCACGCGATGGCCTGAAGCATACCCAATTCGGGATATCTCAGCTTCAACAGTGGCAAAGAAATTCGTCACTGAATTTGTCCCACGATTCGGCGTACCACTCGAGATCACAACCGATCAAGGTACGCAGTTCGAATCGAAACTGTTCAATGAAGTTGCCAAACTACTCGGCACTCATCGAATCCGGACCACCGCCTACCACCCGCAAGCAAACGGGATGGTTGAACGGTTCCACAGGCAACTAAAAGCAGCCTTAATGGCAAGGGACAACACTACTCATTGGAGTGAAGACTTGCCCTTTGTCATGTTAGGCATACGCACGGCAATTAAGACCGACTTACAATGCTCACCAGCCGAGCTCGTATATGGTCAGAATCTGAAAACTTCCCAATTCGATTTCTATCACAACCGATGAAAATCCATTTGAAGAATCAGAATTCCTCTCTCGCCTTCGTTCTCATATGCAGAACATTAAGGCAATACATCCTCGGCAACCCGTCCAAAAGGATGTCTATGTGCCAGAAGCCCTGGAGAACGCCGACTACGTTTTCATACGTGTCGACAGAGTTCGAAAACCTTTCGAACCTCCATACGAGGGCCCATATGAAGTAATCAAACGATTACGAAAACACTTCGTCGTCAAATTGAACGGCACAACCAAGTCAATATCCATTGACAGGCTAAAGCCAGCCTTCGGTTGTGACCGCGACAACGAAGCTAAGCCGTCTAAAGCGGTAACATTCCGTTAACGCTACGCTGGGGGGGGGGGAGTATGTAGTGACCGCGTAAAGTTTAATTACCAAACTTTACGCAATGTCACACGGCAACCCCGACACGATCAAAACGATCAGTCGGAACACTCCATCGATCACCGAACGAAAGTTCAGTGATCTTGCCGTTTCCATACCGAGATAGCCAATTTCCGGCATCTCCTTTCTCACACTCCCTTGCGAAAGTCCATTCACGCAAAACACGAAAAATCCGCAGTCCGCGTTAAAACAAAGGATAATTCCATTATAAGTGACATATAAATATATATATAATAGCTAGCCGTAGTGACATAATAAATTATATAATAAATATATAAATTAATAAATAATATACATTATACCTATAACTAAACGAGTTTTACTAAAACCGTATAGTACGGTAAACTACATATGCACCCCACTTTCAGCTGTAAGAACATTCATAATTCAATTGAATATTAATGGGCTGATATCTGGAATGCCCCAACTGCAGCTCCTTTTGAGGCAGTACAAACCAGAGTGGTGGCTATTCAGGAAACAATATGGAAAGGACAATATACCTTGCGAGGCTTACCAGAGTACAAACAATTCCACATATGCAAACGATACAACCGGGCACAGAGGTCTCGCACTCTTAGTATCTAGAGAAATTGTAACAGTCTATAGAACTAAATACTCGTCTGCAAGCACAAGCTATCAAAACATATCTCCCTGAAGAAATATTCATAGTAAACATATATTTATCACATAGTGATATAATAACAGCAGAGGACCTCACAAACATACAACAGCAACTCTCTCAACCTATAATTTTCGTGGGTGACTTTAACGCCCACAACTTCCTCTGGGGAGGATCACAGAACAACGGTAGAGGACGAGTCATTGAAAACTGGTTAGACAATTCCAACCTAGTGCTCCTAAACACGGGAACACATATACACTTATCAACATATGTACATGGGGTAGCGATCATTTCCCAATATTAATAACAAAATAAGACAATCTGACTCCGAAGAAGCATATACCTAGATTCAGGGAGAGACATGCCAACTGGTTGGTCTATCGCACATTGATACTTACCTACCTATAAGATTGGCCTGAAACAGAAAACATAAATAAAGAAGTCTCCATCTTAAAAAAGCGATCAGAACTGCAGCTAATGCGAACATGGGAACTACCGTACCCACTGCAAAACGATTTCCTAAATGGTTTACTGAAGATATTAGAGTACTAATAAAAAACAAAAATGAAGCCTGGAAACAATTCAAAACCAACCCACGCACTGAAAATGCAATACAATATCGCCGCGCAAATGCTAAAATGAAGAAGGAGATAAAGAAGGCCAAAAATAGCGCCTGGGAAAACTTCTTAAATGAAATTGAACCCCAAATTTACCCAAAACAACTATGGCGGCGAGTTAAATTATTCAGTGGACAAAGAACAGCAACAAACCCGTACTCCCTCACTACCGAAACAGGCCTAATCGTCCACTCGGAAGAAATAGCCACGCGATTTGCTGCATATACCAGCGAATACTCTCTATTAACATCAGCAGAGCCCTAGCTTCCAGTTCAAGTACGTTAAAAAACTTTAAAGGTACTACACCGGGATCAGACAACATCACATACAACATGCTTAAACAAGCATCCTTAACATGGCATCTATGATACACGAGCCTCATAAATAAGATTATGGACACTGGAATCCGCCCACAGGACTGGAAGATCGCCGAAGTAGTCCCGATCCATAAAAATCAAAACCCCCGGCCAACAATTATGGACTATAGACCTATCTTCCTACTGAACACGACTAGCAAACTTCTCGAAAAACTAATAGGAGACTGAATATCATGGGCCTTAGAACAACTAGTACATGATAGCGTATTTGCTTTCCGCGCATATAGAGGAACCCAACTCCTCCTCACAGAATTAGAAGATAGTATTGTCAGCGGTTTCCGAGATCATCAGCACGCGGTTATACTATCACTTGACCTGTCAAAAGCGTTCGACAGAGTAAGCAAACACTAAATACTTACACAACTCAAAGAATGGAAGTTCCCTCCGAAGATAATAACACTAATAAACTCGTACTTGTCAAGAAGGTCAGTGAAAGTGCATATAAATGGACACTATAGTGAAAGAACACCAATTCACAATGGACTCCCACAAGGTTCCCCATTATCAGTGCATCTCTTTAATATCTTTATAGACTCTTTAGCACAAAGCCTTCCAACAATTCAAGGAATAAGATTCTGGATATATGCCGATAATATTATCTTACACACTAAAGGGAAAATACATACGGTACAAGAAACCTTGAACTTTGCATATGGGGACATTAAAGAATGGGCGGATTGCAGATCCGCTATCATATCAGAGGAGAAAACCGAAGCTCTACATATTTGCAGACTAAACTCTTGTACTAGCCGAAATATAACCCCTCACGGTAAAACACACAACTACAAGACATTTACAAAAATACTAGGGTTACATATATCGAGAAGGCTGAATTGGCAGAAACACGTACGAGAAACCACAGAAAAAATCAAAAAACGAAACAATCTACTTAAGGCCATTTGCAAAAGAAAAAGTGGACCTCCAATCGACCTTGCATGTAAGATTGCAAAACAAATCATTATTGGGGTGATAGACTATGGACTGCAAATCTATGGACGCTCGTCAGCTACAAAATTGAGGCCTTTAGTGAATGCACTAAACACCACTGCCCGCATCGCTCTAAGTGCGCTGCCTACTACAAACTGTGACTCACTACTAATAGAAAGTGGCCTTACAAATATTCAGGACAGACGCGAGGAACAAATACACAAAAGAATAGCCCATAACACTCTTAATCCAAAATACCCTCTACACCATATAATAATATACAATATGGAAAATGAACATATACTACACTGAGAAAAAAACAAAAATTGAGCCAAGTCCGCCAGGGAATTTGAGAGAATTCAATTTCGTCAAATGAATAACGCTTTGTACCAATCTTAAGTATGCTAAAGCAACAGAATGAGGTTTTTTAAGTCAATTCCGCGGCGGAGTTCACATTGAAAACTTTACGCGGTTGAACTTATTGCTGTTCGTTTGAGGAAAATCCATTTCTTTTTTCAATTAATAAAATGAATTATTTGTTTAGACATTAGCCTGTAGCTTCCTCAAAAATTTATGCATTTAGCGAAAAGAAACAATTTGTCATATAAACTTGACCCCTTCTTTATTATTGGGAATGTCCCTATCGCGTCCCTATATTTTAAACAACACTAATAAATGTCATATTTCCGTAAATGGTTTTTTCAAAGATAGTTTATCATAAATGTTTAAAAATTTTAATAGTTATTTAATTATAGTGTGTAACGTAGATATCAATACCTAAGTATGTTTTTCGTACTTTATAAATCTTATTTATTTGAATTAATTTATAATATTTCTAATAATTTAAGTTCAGAAGTAAATAAAAAATGTTATAAATAAAAAATTGGCTTCAATTATTTATTTTCATAAAAAAATTTATCATTCATAGAATAGAATCTATCGAGATTATTATTTGATGGACAGCAGAGTGTATCGACTCAAACATTTTTAACTTCTTTTCAAAAATATTTTAATTTGGAAGAAATATTTTTAAAACTGCTCGAAATATAAAAACATTCAAATCAAATGCTCAACGATGTTTCTTAATAATCTTCATGCAATTGCGTATATCATAAAATCAACGGGGGTATGTTATTTAACGAATTTCTGCGGATTTCTCCCAATTCCTTAGGGAATTGACACCATTGCCTTCTCAACTACGCCAGGGAATTAAATTAACCCCTATGCTGATTTCGCCGTATCCAATTCCGTAGCGGAGTTGGGTTAAGCGAGAATGGTTTGAATGAACATTTCCTTTTTCTTCCAATTAGGGCTTATAGAATACCCAGAAATAATTGAAAAAGCTCAGATGCGACCAGAGTACAGTAGAAACACCCTCCCCTTATTGGAAATTTGACAACAAAAAACTGGACTGCTCCCTTAAAAGGCACAAGAAAGACTCTATACCTAAACAAATCTACAGAAGTCTACACACCGACATGCGGCACAAATACAAACGTAACGAGGACAATACAATCTTCCTGTATACAGATGGATCCAAACTTGAACAAAGGTCGGCATACGCAGTAACGGATGACTTTGGAAATGAAATCATAGGACAGCCCTACCGCATAATACAAGTTCATACTTCACCGAACTCTATGCAGTATACAAAGCAACAGATTGGGCAGTTACACGACACACCCCTACAGTGATTTTCACCGACTCACTATCTACCATAAAAGCCATAAAAAGTAGAAGAAGTAAATGTCCTATAACATATATTATCAAAAACACAATAGCACAAAATAATATAACGATAGCTTGGTGTCCTGGCCATGTAGATATTCCAGGTAATACCATCGCGGATCAGAAAGCCAAAGCGCAAATGTTCAGGGGCCGGTTCACGTAGCTCGAACGACGACAATCGTTCGAAACGAATTTGAATACGAAAAAATTTATCTCGAAAAAATTAAGCGTTCACGTAGATTGAAAGAAATTTTTTCGAGTAAACCACATTACTGAAACACGATTTTTTTACACAATCCGCTGTAATTTATTGAATGAACTGTCAATGGTTGAAAATATTTTTCTATTCCTTTGCTCCATAAATAAGTTTCCGCGTTTGTTTTGTGAATAAAAATAAAGAGTGATTTACAGTGGACTGAAGTTAATCAAGTGTTAAGTTTTTATATAATTATTTTAAATAAAACTCATAAATTTAAAACTATAAAAACATTTATCTTCTAATAAACCGAGTTGTGTGTTGTTCTTAGAGTGAATACAAATTTTCTGAGTGGACTTCTGTTCATATTGTTATATAGTTAAAATGTGGAGATACATTTATTTATTGGAGGAGAATGGGGAAGTTGAAGATTCTCATATAAGGATAATGCGGCGTACTTTACGGGATTCTTCAAATCCATTAACATTACCTAATACTATGTACGTATATTTTCATAATACTAAAGTACGACTTATTTAAAAAGATTTGAATTTTAGTTTTCTAGCCCAATTTCGGCTATCTAAAGAGGCATTTCAGTATGTCCTGCGAGCAATTAATTTGCATGGTGGACAGCGAAGGACGTATATTCCTCCAGTACAAAGACTTGCTGTAGCTTTAATCGTTTTGGGTACAGGAGGGTACCAAAACACGGTTGGAAGCAATTTTCTATGTCCAATGACGAAAGGTGCGGTTTCGAAATCGGTGCATGAAGTGCTTCTCAGCATAGAAAGGGTATTATGCCCTTTGTGGATTAAATTTCCCAAAGAAGACGAAGTGCAACAAATAAAGCAGTGGTTCTTTGAGAAATATCAAATTCCTGGAGGTATATTTCTATCAATTTTATTATTCATAAAATATATTGAACATATCATTTAGTTGTAGGTTGCATAGATGGAACTCATTTGTACTTGTTGAGGCCATCACAGAACGAACATATGTATTTCAACAGAAAGCAAAAACACAGTTTAAATGCTATGATTGTAATGTATTGTGTCAATGTTTAGTTACATTTAGAACTAACATAAACTGTTTGTTGCAGATCTGTGATCATAAAATGAGAATACGGGCAATTGATGCAAGCTATGGTGGTGCAGCTCATGATTCGTTCGTTTGGGGGCAATCAGAAGTCAAGTCATATTTTGAAAATCAAGAACATAGAAATATGTGGCTTTTAGGTTTATAAACAAATTTGATAAATTTATTAAAAACATTAATTACTGTTCCATACACACAGGTGATAGCTACCCCTTAGAACCATGGCTAATGACACCTTATAGATCTCCAACGGATCCAACAGAAAAGCGCTTCAATGACATCCATTCCAAAGCGCGGAGCATAGTCGAAAGATGTTTTGGACTATTGAAAGGTTCAAATTATTAAAAATGAGAAAATTTCTAATTAGATTACTTCTCCAGGTGTATGGCGTGTACTATTGGAAGAACGAAAGCCTCGATACTCGCCGCAACACGTGATACGTATGGCCAATGTCTGCGCGGCGCTCCATAACATTGCCATAAAATTTAAAGTGAAATATCCTACTCACTTTGAAGTTATTCAAGATTATGAGCAGGACATGATAGGAACATCACCTGCAAGAGGCTCACTTAAACAAAGAGCAGAAACTATTAGAAATAATATAAAAAATTCTTTGTAAATATACCATTTCTTTCAAATATACATATTATAAATAAAAAGATAGTTCAATAATTCAAATGTAAATAAAATAACGTTTCCGGCAATAACAAAAAAAAAATAACTAAAAAAACTTCACAATTAGATAAGAAATACACTATTTCACTTTATATGCTGTAGCTCAGTCGCTACATTCACAGTTTCTAGTTTTTAATAGTTCTAATTTAACTAATCTTAACTCAAGTTTTCTTTTTCTATATAATAAAGTTTCTTTTGTATGTTCCTCTAATATTCCAACCTTTTTTTTTGGCAATTTCATTTCATTCTTTCAAAATGTTTAACAATTTCGTATGGAAATCTGTCCGCTCACTGATGTCTTCTTTTATTAACTCTTCAGTCTTATTTTTGGTGACTCGTTTCTTAAGAGGAACATCTTGCGTTTGAAGCTCATTATCCTCATTATCATTGCATGAGGAAGAAACACTTTTACTTGGAGAAGGACTTCTTAGTATTTCTCCCAGCATAAAATCCATTTCTTCTTCAGTGTTTGATGTGCTGCTTATGCCAAAAGTTTTAGCATTGGGTACTCCTTCGACAGCGGCCTCTATACCAGCTGCTACAATAGCCGTTTCTTCTAAAGGAGAGATATATGCTCTTTCTGGGGACCCACCACCAGTTTTCTTTAGAGACTTCTTATTATAAGCAAGTTTTTTCTTGGCGTTATATTTAAAGTCTGCCCAAACCTATTGCAATATTATAATTTTTAATTTATAAAAATATTAACGGATCACTTCAAGATTAACTCACTTTCTTCCAAGATGCTGCGGTCTTTGTTGGTGGGCCATTGCTATTTAATTCTTTTATTAATTTATCCCACAATTCTGTTTTTTTATATTTGCCATTCGCATCTTTAATTAATGCATTTTTAGCTAATATTGGATGCTTCTCCATGTAATTCACTAATATTTTTATTTGTGTGGGATTGGAATTTTGAGACCTACAAAACAATGATTTAAATTATCGTTATTAATATGAACTGACGTATAAGTTACTTACATTTTGAAGAAAAGTAGAAGTTTCAAGTTAAATTTACAAAACGCCACACGACTTAATTTCTGAGAATTTCAAAACAAATAAGAAACACATAATTGAGCAAAGTAGTGTTGCCATTAGCATCAATTTAATTAATTTTTTAAAAATACTTATGTAATAACTTATAAAAGTCTACTTTTAATTCTTTAAATACTTTTAAATCTTAATAATACAAGTCCTCGATAACATAAGAGCTTTCGAGTGCTTATTCATGCCAACGAACGAAAATTTACAATTTTTTCGAGCTACGTGAACTCGAAACGAAAAAAAAATTTCGTTGTCGAGCTACGTGAACGCGAAACGAAAAAAAATTTTCGTTGTCGAGTTACGTGAACCGGCCCCAGGATCGAGCCCTTCTATTTCAGTTTGAATATTGTCAAACTTGTTGTAAATAGTAGGCAGCCTGTTGTGAATTCACTGCAATTCACTATCAGTAATGGCATCGCCTTTCTCATCAATTTTATTTTTATGTGATACGTCCCTTGAAGCTATTGCGTTGATTCTTCAAATGTTTTATTTGAGCTGCAATATTAGTTTTTGTTTCTTGGTTTCTGCGTAATGAAATTGAAATATACAATTTACGATTTACGATATACGAAAATACGATTTGATTCTCGCGTGAGTTTTGTGCCTCGTCGAAATAAGACACACAAGTTTACCGAAATTTGCAAATTGCAATTAAAGAAATTAATTCGAGTGCGTTAATTATCGCGACTAAGCCTGATGTCTGAAATATATCGAGGCGGTATTATCCGGCTCGAAGGACCCAAAAATGTTGAGGCGGATTCCTTAATTATATTTAAAAAATGCTTGGTTCGAATTAAAAAAACACGTCGTATCGGGGTAACTCACAAAATCAGAATTCTATTTTATTTTAAACAAAATAGCAAAGCATTTCCATATGCATGCTTTGATTTTAAAAAGTTACAATACTAAAAAACATCAACAAGTGGAAAATAACAAAATGCTAACTAGATTTGATTTTTCAAAATTATCAATCTGTAACAGGATGAATGGCGCCAAATCTTAATGTCACTCCATCTCAGTTTCGCTGACGACGACGGTACTCTGCGTAAGCCGTGCCGAATACCAAAGCTTTACATGCTTTTTAGCTGCATTTCGCACTTTTTTTATATGGAAGAAATCGTCACATGTCGCTTTGCTACATTTATCTTCATACAAAAGTGACGAAAAGCTGCATTATGCAGTTTTGGTATACACCCCGGCTTACTCTTACGGCTTCGACATTGCAAGACATTCAACTCTTTTTAGATAGGAGAAGCAAGAATTGTGTCGAATTCACTGCCTCCAAAAGCAAGTATTGCCTCTCCAATAAAAAGTGCAACACCTCTTCATACGTGACAGTGAGTGAAGTTGAATAAATGGCCGACTCATCCCTACACATCTTGGCCAAAGCCTTGCAATGGAATGACCACATATTCCAAATTGCCAATGCTTGGGCTTTCTTTAGAATTGTAAGTTCCTCCTCCAGCCATTAGCCCGTGCAGTTATATGTAAATCTACATTCCGCCTTTTCTCGAATTCAAATATGTCATTTGGGGCGAAGCTCCGATAACCACCTTGGCGTGGTTAGATAAAGTACAAAAAGGGCCGTTACATTAATCGATCACTCCGTTTACTCGCAGCACCATATTAGCCCACTGGTCCCCCTCCCACCACCAAGAGATCAAATACAGTGTTTATCGCCATCTTCTTCAGCACGAGCTATTGAAAGATCAGAACAAGAAGATTGCCGTATTGACTGTTCCCCTGAAATTTAGAACTTCTTATATAAAGCACAATATTTTCCTCGATACAAGATTAGCACAATCGGCTCATGACCACACACTGAAGTTTTCCTTTTCATGCATACTACGATCGTTTATAGATAGAACAACTCGTCTCTGGAATGACCTTCCGCAGTTAGTATTTTCGAACTCGTATAACATTCCAGAGCTTAACGGTAAGATCCACGGACATCCACCCAACAAACCTCAGACCCCTCTTCTATCTTTCAAATCAAACTTACTAAAATTGTACACGATGGACAAGGACTAGGAGTATAAAGCCTGATTCTTAAGTTGCATTTGTGCTGTAAAAACACTCAATTACAAACAGATACCGAAGGGCATGTCCTCCGAAATTGTATTTTAGAAACGCAGCTTTCGTCGCAAAGCCAAAGTGCGATTGACGAAAGCCCAAGTCCCTTGAATAAACAACGTTTACAAAATATCTATTAGAGGTTTAAGTGTACGAAAGACATCCAAGCCCAATATATTTAAAGCTTAAAGATGAGATAAGCCAGCTTTTGTTGTGGAAAGTAAAATGACGTTGAAAATTATGCAAAATAAGCTAAGAGGTAAAATCAATCTTCGCAGCAACATAACTAATCTAATTTTGGCCCCAGCTGTGCTGACATAATTTTAATCAATGGAAACCCTCATTAATTGTTTATTCTCAACAAGCTGCCGCGCATATCTTCACCTTCTCAAGACTCGTTTAATCATCTATTAACGGCAGAATTGAAAATCCTAAAACGCTATAACGTAAGGATGACATATCTATCATCGTGCCCGTAGCGGGTGGCTGAAAGTCTTGAAATTGTGGTAACCAGTAACGTCTCTTTTAGATTTGCCGAAACCCATTTCGCTTCCACTGGATTGAACAATAGGCTCTCCCTGTGCGGGGATTTTCTTTTACTGTAGCAAAGTGTTAATTAAGCAAAATTGTTATTTATTCATGCAATTGCCGAGGAGGCAACGAAGTAAAATTATTGCTTTCACCATTCTTTTACAAAAGAAAGTGCCTTTTCACCAAATCACCTGCTTGTTGGGGTCAAATTGATTGACATCTGGCATAATGCGATGCTTGGTAGGAAGTCTGTTGGAGCCCATGTTTTATTATGCTCATTTCTTGAGTCGTGATGGTGATGTAAGTTCAAGGTTTCGCCAATTATTCAAACGATAAAGGAAACGCGATTTCAAAGGGGAACCAGATGGATGATCCATCACCAAAAGGGCTTCCTGAATAGAGCTATATGAGACCTCCTGAAATACACGAATTTGAGTTGACATTTATGTGGGACGAAGACCGTAAAAACCGGAATTCATGTCAGTTGATTAAATTTTACGGCTGACCGAACCTCAATAAAGTCTGTTAGACTTGCTTAGGCATCCTCTCGAGTAATTTGAAACTGTGTTAAACCAATTTATGGTCTCCAGGACAGCATTAACGGATAAAGTGGCATCACATAACATCGTCGTTAAAAGAACCGCCTACTAAACTTGAGTTTTCAATTGACGTAATAAATTTTTCCAAGCAGTTTCCATAATCGATGGAATTTTTCTTGCGATGGAGGAAACCGCTCGAAAATAATTTATCTCGATTGTTGAGTTGTCGCCAGAAAGATTTTACGACCTTTTGTGGAATCTGTTGGATTTAGTTCGCTTCCACTACGACCTGTTCTGAACCAATGCCAACTTTTGTACACAATGCACAAATGTAAGTGTTAAAAAAACTGGAAAAACTTCGGAAAAATCGATTCGGACTGTCCTCGCTATTCATTCATCGCTTTCCAAAGTATGCTGCAGCACTGCAGACGTATTTGTCTAATTGGACAAGAGAAAAATCAATTGCAGTGAAATCTGGCGCTAATTCTTTCATTATAGAATCTTTCAGCCGATGCAGAGCTCGTGTTTGCTCCATCAGGCGATGCTTAACCTTTTCTTGTAAATTAATTTTATAACAAGCACGAGGAGCTTTTATCGAAAGCTCAATTTCAATTATTTCAGTGCAAAAACCGTCTAAAACGCTGGCTTCTACATACATACATACATAGATGTAGCGGTTTTCACGTGGTGCAATCATAGGTAGACGACACTCGGGCTTTCTGTTGACCATAGCTTGAATAATTCATTGCATCGTTCAGGTACGTGCGATTCAACACTTTCTGATAGCATGAAGAATAATATCCAAAGTTTTGGTGTGAATATATAAATATGTTGTTGTTGGGGTGGGGCAAAGGTAAAGTAAACCTGCAAACTTAAAGATGATTGGCTACATTCAGGGTTAAATTGATTTCAAGGAAAAGTCTGATGCAGACACTATCCTAGCATTCGGCTGTACAAAAATTATTCTGGATAGTTACGAACAAACCAGGGCCGGAATTTCAAATTGGAAATTTTTCATGGAAACACTCAAAATCTAAAATAGAAAGGTGCAATATTGAGCATATTCATAAAGAATTCAAATTTTTTTTATATGATAAAATCAGGCTTAGGAATCACCCTTTGTGATACTGCTACTGGCCTGTCACGTAGTACAAGTCATGCTGCAATTTCTAGTTGTAAGCTTGATTTGAAGAAAAGAAGGGAATTGTGAGTCAATGCACCTGAGACATTTGAGTTCGGAAACACTCACTTCGGAAGGCAGCTTTACAATCTAGTTATTCTATTTAAAAAAGAACGAATCAACTTGAACAGTAGAGTTTAAAAAAACATGATATTATACATATTTCGCTTTTCCTTAACTGTTCAACTAATTCTTGATTATAGTTTATTATTTAGTCCAGGTATTGAAAGTGTTGTAGCTTTGTTTTGAAAGCGTTGTAGTGTTATTTGATCTTATTCTGAGTTTGTTAACTTCCCAGTATAGGACGTTATTGTAATCGGTTCGAAAATTGAAATCGAAAATTTCAACGTATTTTCATCTTTCAAAGTCCCAGGAGCATTTTAAGCAAAAAATTGGGAGGAAGTATGTGTGTGTGTGTGTGCTTACGGATGGGGTCATTTTTAACTGCACGATATCGGGCGAACCAAAACTGATATCGATTTCGTTGAGGCGTCGTTCGAAGCGTATTAACCGAAATATGATCTGAAAAGATTTTCATGAGATTCGGTCCAGCCGTTTTTTTGTTTAAGCGACGTAAGTGATTTTTGTACCTGCACGATATCGCCCGAACCACGAAAGATATTGACTTACTTGAGGTGCCGTTCGAAGCGTATTAGCGACAATATAATCTGAAAATATTTTTATAATATTCGGTCCAGCGGTTTTTTTGGTTTAAATGACTTAAGTGATTTTTGTACCTGCACGATACCGCGCGAACTAAAAATATATCGACTTCATTGAGGTGCCGAAAAACATTAATACCTAATCTTGTAAGTGCGGAGATTCAGTTTGACATTTTAGCGAAAATATTGATAAACAATTGTGACAAATTCTCGGTATTATACATATATTCTATATTGCCTATTGTTCATTTATTATTAAAATATCCAATCATAATATTCAACATCCATCATACTGGATCGTGATCTGATCCAGTGGACCGGATCGTGTGGACCGGAAGAGTCGAACCCACATCCCAACTAGTTTAAAATAATTTGTTATTATACGAGCACGAAGGGTGCATAAGCCGTGGGAGTTCTACCATAGAGACCGTGGTATGACGCAATTCACAACACGTTGTTTTTACTGCAACGACAACTAGACGAAACTGATCAACGATCCTAGAGGCATCTTGGAGCGGCGGAAATAAAACTGAACTGAACTGAAGAGTTGTAGAACATTGTTGAAGAAGAACTCAACACTTTGTTATTAAGAATTTAAAAACTACATTGCATAAATAAATCAATCGTAGTTGTTGAAAATCAAGGTTAATTTAGTTGTAACTACTTAGAGCTTTTTATAAATTGTCATAGAAAACTTTGATTTATATTCATTCAATTAATTTAGTATGCGTTGCCCATTTTTGTTTTAGTTGGTCAGTCGTAAATAGATTTTTGATGAGCACAAACCTTTTGAGGAATCTAGAATTTTATATTTCAAGACGACTGGTAATAATATTAAGAAGGTTCTAAGAAGACGGATGAAAATAAAAGGACATTTTACCTACGAGAAGAAACATATGGTTTTATTTTAATTGCAGGTTTTAGGGAATTGAATAACCGTAACATTTGGCGACCGTGACAGGACGGTAGGTTACAGAATGTCCGAAAACAGGAAGAACCTTGTTAAGATACGTGGCTCTCTAAGGAGAATTTTCACGCAGAAGTTGACGCAATTGGAAAATGCAATTTTAGCTGAAGAAAAAGATTTCTCAGAGGTAAAGGGCTTGGTAGAACTTCTGGGAGAAAAAAGAGACGAGCTGAGACAAATCAATTTAAATATTCGAGAATCAATTCTGGAAGATTCAGCAATGAAAGATTCGGATCTCGATGACGATATAATGGCTTGTGATGAATACGAATTGAAATTTAATAAGATAAAAGCCAAATACAGCAGATTGGAAGCAGAAGAAAAGATAGATGTTATTAGCCAAAGAACATCTTCCCACAGCGATATCCCTCACCAGAACACACGTAAATTTAAGTTACCAGTGCTAGAGCTAAAGAAATTTAGTGGCGAATTGAGAGAGTGGCTCCCTTTTTGGTCGCAGTTCGGGAAAATAGACAAGGATCCACTAATTGATAATGGCGATAAGTTCCAGTATCTTATCCAAGCAACCGTAATGGGTTCCACAGCACGACAATTAGTGGAAAGTTTTCCTGCGACCAGTGAGTATTATGGAGAGGCAGTACGATGTTTGAAAAAACGGTACGGTCGAGACGACTTACTTGTAGAGGTATATGTCAGGGATCTGCTGAGTTTAGTTTTACAGAACACAATGTCTGTAAAAAAGATGTCATTAGCATCGCTGTATGACAAACTAGAGTCTCAGTTAAGAGCCTTAGAGTCATGGTAGAGTCATGTTTGCCAGAAGACGTTTTAAGGACGTGGCAGAGAAGCAGTTTTTATGTTGTTCATGAAGAAAACAATCAGAAAGATGAAGACCAAAGTGAGTTTGATGAAACCGATGTAGCTGGATATCGGTTAAAACGACTAATGAAGTTTTTGCAGTCCGAATTAGAAAATGAACAAAAAATTAAACTAGCTTTGTCAGGCTTTGGCGTCTCAAACATCTCTATGCGAAAAGAATATATAAAGAAGGAGCACAACATGAAGTTTAGGAATACCGCCCGAAATATGTCCACTGCCACAGGCTTATTAACTATGGTTAAAGAAATTAAATGTGTGTTTTGCAGCGACAAGCATGCTAGTGCAGAATGCAAAAAGGCTCAGAAGATGTCTGTAGAAGAGAAAAAGAGTGTTTTAAATAAACAAGGCTGTTGTTATCGTTGTTTGATTAGAGGTCATCGTATGGCTGTTTGTAGAAGCAGACTCAGGTGTACGGTATGTGGTAAAACGCACCATACTATTATATGCGAGCAGGAGTTTGAAGTACAACAGCCTCATACGAGGCAAGAGTTAGAACGAAGTGATCAGATGCCAGCAAATATGGTGAGATCTTGTAAGGTGGTGTTGCAAACATTCCTGGTGAAACTGAGAGGAAAAAATTCGGAACGAATCACAAGGGCAATAATTGACACAGGATCACAGCGATCTTATATTTTAAGAGATGTCGTTGTTGACATGCAGTATGAACCAGTGAGAAGAGAGAGAATTCGTCATGATTTGTTCGCAGGATTAAATACTAATATTATAGATCATGAAGTATTCAAAATTCATATCTCGGACGTAAACGATAAGTACAACTGCCAGTTTGAGGTATTAGACCAGCAAATCATATGCGGCAAAATAGAGCCGATAACACTAGGACCATGGATATGTGAACTAGAGAAACACAACATTTATTTGACAGATTTCGAAGACAAGCCTATAGAGATTCTATTAGGAGCAGATGCTGCAGGCAGATTGTTTACCGGCAGACAACATGAAATATCGACGGACTTAGTAGCCATGGAAACAAAGTTAGGCTGGACGCTAATTGGATGTCTTCCTGAAGAAACTATGTCAAAAAATATTGCAATGACTGTAACAACGATGACGGTGAAAGATGCCGATATCTTAGATTTATGGCGCTTAGATGTACTAGGTATTATGGATCCAGTAGAGAAGAAAAGAAAGCAAGAGCTTCAGTTAGAAGCAGAGCAACATTTTTTGAGAACAGTAACCGTCGATGAAGAAGGTAGATATTCGGTTCATCTACCATGGATAGAAGATCATCCACCGCTGCCTAGTAACTACGAACTATCCTTAAAAAGATTAAAGGCTACTAATAAAAAGCTGAAAGCAAGTGGATACTATGAAGCATATGAGGCAGTGCTAAAAGACTGGATCCATGAAGGAATCATTGAAGAGGTATCATCGGAGCATCCTGAGGAAAGAGCTCATTATTTACCACACAGAGCAGTTATCAAATTAAATAGTACAACGAAAATACGTCCCGTGTTTGATGCTTCGGCGAGAGAAAAAGGACATCCCAGTTTGAATAGTTGTCTGGAAAAAGGACCCAATTTGATAGAATTGATACCCTCTGTGTTGACCAAATTTCGACTAAAGAAGATTGGCGTAGTAGCTGACATAAAGAAGGCCTTTCTGCAAATTAGTCTTTCGCATCAGGATCGGAATTTTCTACGATTTATATGGTATAACAGCGAAAATCAGCTTAAGATATATAGACATCGACGAGTGGTCTTTGGAGTTTCATGTAGCCCGTTTTTGTTAGGTGCAGTGATCCAATTTCATCTGAAGAAAATGTTGAAAGATTGTCTCGAAGGTGAACAACCATATTCTGCAGCTGTAGTAAAAAATCTACTAAATTGTTTTTATGTTGACAATTGTGTGACCACCCAGCAAACCAAATGTTTAGATATAGTAACGAATTCGTTACACATCTTCGAAAAGTTTTTCCGAATTCGCAACCGATTTCGTAACTAATTCGTAAAGAAAAATGTATGAAGGGGTTGACACGACTTCGGAAAACGAATTCGTTTTGAAGTCAATAGCAAATTTAACAAAAAATTCGGAAAGCTTTTTACCCCCCAGCAAACCAAATGTTTAGATATAGTAACGAATTCGTTACACATCTTCGAAAAGTTTTTCCAAATACGTTTACGATTTCGTATCTAATTCGTAAAGAAAAATGTATGAAGGGGTTGACACGACTTCGGAAAACGAATTCGTTTTGAACTCAATAGCAAATTTAACAAAAAATTCGGAAAGCTTTTTACCACTAATAAAACCTTCAATTTTATGTAGGCCATTTACGTTACTTAAGTACAAATTTGTACAACTGGGAATTTTCAATACATATCTAATCTTACATTTTAGCAATGCTTCTTATTATTTACAATATGGCTAAGATATAAGATTAGTTAAGCTATTGAAAATTTCCAGTTCCACAAAGTAGCGTAAATGACATAAAATAAATTAGGAAATTCATATATGTAACTCCATAACAATAGTTTAATAAGTTTCTTTTATTATAAGAATATATTTTAATTGCAAAACAAATAACTCCATAACAAAAATTAAATAAAATAAATAAGTTCTAAATTCAAAGTGGAAAATAAATTACCTCCATAACAAAAATAAAATAAAATAAAAACGTTCTAAATTCAAAGTTAAAAATAAATAAACCTCCATAACAAAAATTAAATAAATTTTTAAATTCGAATTTCAAAAAACAGCTGTTTCATTAGGGAATAAATCATTTTCCTTATCGTCATTTTGGCGGCGTCTTTTCATAGATTTTCCATATCTGTCTTTTGCACCGTTGAAATATTTTTTAATTATTTTATCTATTTGAGATAATTTTGCTCCCGGAACATGTAATATGCACGAATCTGCAAATAATATATTTATACACATAAAACAAAATTTTTATATATAATATATCCACTACCTTTAAGACATTCCATAATCTTGAAATCCTTTACACTAAAATTGTTGTTAGCTGCTGTCCAAGAGAAATGTCTGGCTAGTATGTCTTTGCCAAAAATAATTTTTAAATTTGCAATTAAAAATTTGTCTATTTGGTCACCTCCTTGTTTTGAAAATTTATCAACCTGAAAATAACGAATGTTGATCAAGTCAGCATCAAATATCTATTAAATTTTGCTTACCAATTGCTTTCGCATTTTTATATCCCCTTGTAGCTTGCCTTCAAAAGATAAAATTTCCTCTTTAGTACCAAAAGGAAGGTCTGGTAGGAGGTCAAATACATTGTTCTGTATTTTGAGGGTTTCTAGCACGTTGTCTACTTTATGCCGAAGAGCAACAAATTGTTTTGTAAAATGGAGAAGAATTTTATTGTTATCTTCTCGCATTTCTTTTGCCTCATTCAGTAGTTCTTTATTTTGTTTTTGACTTGCATTGAAAAGCTCTAAAAAAATGTGTGGAATTACATTATATTGTTTTAAATCCAGTAATTTTTTAAATCATGTCGACGTACCAACTAACAAATTTGGGTTTTCATTGTTTTTCCCTGTAACTGTACCATCAATCGCAATTTGCGTCGAGGTCACAGGATATGTAGTTCCTGGTGGTATCATAATGAAGTTATTGTAGTCCAATTCGGTGTTTTGGGAATTATCATTGGTGTTATCCTTATGTTGCGATTCTGGTTGGGCTATGATATAATTTATAAAAAGTCATAATTAACTTGAAGATTTATTATAACTAACCTGATGGAATTATTATGAATTTTTGATGAACACTTTGTTGTTGCTCCATTCTAATTTATAGTGTAGGTATAAAAATATCTGCGGAAGTATGTGAACATGTTGTGAATAAATGTATATATTTTTTCTCTATTTCGCTTAGTTTAAATACTAAGTTATTAGAATATACTACGGCATCAGTACTATATACATTTAGAAACTGCAAGTTTTCATTTAATAATAAATCGTAAAAGTTTCGTAAATTTTGAACTTCCTGTCCTTCTATTAGTATTTCATTATTTTGCTTGAAAATTTTAAATATGGCATATACTTTGCCGTTATAGGAGCAATAATTATCGGGAGGTGAAATTGTAAATTTGTGTGTGCTTAAATGCACTTCTTTAAAATTATTGTGGTTTATTGCTTTTTTTAGTAATGGAAAATTTTGTTTACTTTCTTTTCTTGCCCCCACGGTACTTTCCTCAATCACTCTGTTTAAGATTTGGGAAAGTACGTAGTTTCCTTTTCTTACTTTGTTTTTTAATTTATAAAGATAACTTTCGAATCTAAACGCTGCGAAACAGTTCACAGGGCCATGTTTCAGAACGTCCTGGTTTAAATGAATGAGGCTATGGCAGTTATATGTTGATTTATCCAGCCCGTATAATTCATTGATATCTTTAACAAACGTATGCAGCAGTTTAGCTGCCAAATTATTATATTTCAAACACGTTTCGGAATCTGACAAAATTCTAATTGCAGCATGTAGTCTGCAAAAGTGTTTATATCTGGTTTCATCAAGTAAACCTTTGAGCACTAAAATCCTGCTGTATAAAAGAAACGTTCGAAACTCTGTGGCCTTCCAACGATCGAATTCTTCCAGTGTCCTTGGCTTTCTATTAAATTCACATCCAAATTGTTTGTTCATAAATATATTTTGTATTGAAATGCTCTCAATTTTATTTATACAGAGCGAATAAGTTTCACCTTTTGTCTTAGTCCATAGTTTTAAAAGTTGACGCATAACTCCGAGGCAAACAACATGCATGTAATCTAGTGGGAATTGAGTTACGCAGCCTATTCCTATCTTTTCCAATATAAGAGGTTCTATCCTTGTATGATGTTGTGGTTGAGATCTAGTTGTAAATGATTCGTCTGTTCTAAGAGGCTCATGTTGATAAGGAAAAACCAGGCGCTTTTTGTATATCATTCCTTTTTGCGTACATTTTGTACAACTGTAGTATCCTGAGTGGGCTTTTACATTAGGTAAGAAAGCACGAGCGGGGGCGTCACAAACAAAACAACCAACTTCTATATTGTAAAATTTACCATTATAGAAATATCCTTCCTTAAGCAATACGTCAAGCTCTTTACAAAATATGCTTAGAAATAGGTTACAGTCTTTTGGCTTAGATGCTATTTTATGCAAATTTTTTTTATTTTCGATGCTATTTTGATAACAACCTACGAGAAATACTTCAGGGTAGCTTCTAATATTGCATAAAATAGGCCATAGCTGCTTTTTGCTACTTTTAAACAACGGTAGGCCGTCAATCCCAAAGTTAAGTACTACTTTGCCTACTGATAATAACTTACTGCTTTCGTTTAACAACATAAAATCTGTCAGACAATTTTTTAATCCATAATGTACATAAGAACCACCTTCCATTTCAATTACATCTGTAGCGCGAGGTGTTCCTTTTAGTGTTCTACAATCTCCCGGGAGGCTATTGTCAAACTTGCGTAATACTTTTAATAACTCATTCAAAGCAACACTAGTTATTTTATGTTTCACCGACCATTCCAGTAAGAATTCTTTTAAATTTGTATCTTTTAACGGTTTTGTTGGTTGTACTGTGTGCGATATACTGCTTTCGCCGGTTTCTGGAGGTAACTCGATAACCATTTCATTGGTCCTAATTAATTTTTCTCCACTATCTGGAGGTAACTCGATATCCATTTCATTGGTTCTAATTGATTTTTCTGCACTATCATTTTCCCCATCAGTTCCATTATTAAAAATTGTTTCATGAATATTTTTGGTCCTTTCTTCATCATCCTCAGCCTCGGTTCCGTACAATTCTTCTAATAATTTTGCAGCATCCCTCGAAATTTTTTTATATTCACTTTGTCGTGACATGACACTTGTTTTATATTTATATTTAATAACAAAATACCTACTAAATTATAATTTCTATTACCTATTATACAGCCACAGAAAACTAATTGGAAACATTTTCATAAAAATTGCATTTATTCATTTTTTATGTAGCAATCCTGTTATGAATTCATTATGATATAGCTATTGCTTTCCTGCAGTACGCTCACCATAATATAATTAAAAAATTTTTAAGAGGAGGTGATGGGAGTTCTTTAATTTGATTCCTACGTAAAAACATAAAAAATGTATAAAAGCAATTTTTATGAAACCGTTTCTTATTAGTTGTCCGTGGCTGGTAGCTATAATTTCAATTTAATAAACAAATATATAAAAAAGAATAAACTAAAACACTTACCAATTAAAAAATATAATTATGAGTTGAGTATATTTAATTTATAAAAAATTTCACACCGCGGGCATTCACTGCTACTTCACTTTAAAACACACGATTTCAAAATGGACGTTTAATAGGCATATGTACATGTTCCGAATTCTTGCCTAGTTCGTTAAGAAAATTTCTTTACCGATTTCTTTCTGACATTGTTTCGAACTTGTTTTCCGAATTCTTTTCGAATTAGTTTCAACTAATCGGCACACGCAAGGCTGTACTTTTTGTTGTTGTCTTGCTTCCGAAAATCTTCCGACTTGTAGGATTTCGGAAAGTTTGGTTTGCTGGGCAGTGTCGCCGATGAAAAAGAATTGCACAATTTTATGAAGGAAGCTGTCGAAATCATGAAGCAAGCACGTTTCGATCTGAGAGGGTGGGAGTACACTTCTTTGGTCTATGACGGAAGGGACGACCGCTCTAACGTGCTGGGGATGCTGTGGAATCGAAAAACAGATACTTTAGAAGTAAGTTTGGAAAGTTTAAATTCTCTTGATCTTTCGCAGATAACGAAGAGATCTATATTGTGTGCAACACACCGTATCTTTGATCCGATTGGTGTAACATGCCCCTTATTGTTAACTCTGAAGTTGCTGCTGCAAGAGATTTGGTCGCAGAATGTCGGATGGGATACATCAGTGGGTGATCAGGAAAAAGCACGGTTTCTAAAATGGAAGGAAGATTTGATGTATTTGAAGCAGCTACAGATTCCAAGATGGCTAATATCTACGAACGAACTAGCGGAGTATACTCTCCATGTTTTTGGTGATGCTAGCCAATATGCGTATGCCGCAGTCATTTTCCTGAGGACCGAGACATCTTCACAGATAAATGTACAATTGGTACAAGCGAAGACCAGGATTTCACCAATCAGTAAAGCGCGCAAAAGGATGACGATACCGAGATTAGAATTATTAGCGGCTAATATTGGTGTACGGTTAGTAAAAAATGTTAATGAGGATATAAACATCCCTATTGTAAAAACCATGTTTTGGAGTGATTCAACCACAGTCCTAGCGTGGATTGAACGGGACGAACAGTGGGATGTATTCGTACGAAACCGAGTAAAGGAGATCAGGGAGACAACTTCTAAGAAGCAATGGAGATATATTCCTGGTATATGTAATCCTGCTGACTTGCCGTCGAGAGGCTGTAATGGGAAGAAGTTGATAGAGTCTTTATGGTGGAATGGCCCAGCGTGGTTGAGACAATCTCCTAATACCTGGCCTTCACATGACCTTATATTTGATGAAAACGAAATAAATATGGAGAAGAAGAAAACCGTGATATCTTCAATAGCCATGATTTGTACCAAAGAGGATGATGACTGGTATTACAGATATTTTTCCAAATATAGACAGATCGTACGGTTAATAGCATGGATTTTAAGATTCAAAGAAAATTGTCTAATTCGAAACGGAACCAAAAGATGTGGTGAATTGACAGTGGAAGAGTATGCGGTGGCGGAAATTAGGACGCTATGGTTGATACAAAAAGATTCGTTTTCTGGCATAAGTGATGCACGTTTGTCAAGTTTACAGTCATTTATGGGAACGGATGGACTTATTCGACTGAAGACCAAGATTTCACGAGGAGAATATGACGTAGACTTTTGTTATCCAGTGGTTTTACCAAACAACAAACATCCAGTTGTTTTTCGACTGATATTTGGAGAACATCTAGATTCATGCCATGCAGGTATACAAACTACGATGACTATTTTAAGGAAACGATACTGGGTCATAGGATGTAGACGAACCGTCCGATCCGTTTTGAATAAATGTGTCGTATGTAAACGGCATACCGCCAAAAAGTTACAAGTGCAGTCTCCACCTTTACCAGTCGATAGGGTTCGTGAAGCTAAAATATTTGAAATAGTAGGTATAGTTCTTGCTGGTCCGCTATTTTTGAAAACTAAACGTGGAGGAGTTTACGAGAAAGCATGGATATGTTTGTTTACCTGTGCGGTATATAGAGCGGTTCATTTGGAACTGCTACCGTCTTTGTCGACTGAACGATTTATCCTGTGCCTGCGTAAGTTTATCAGCAGAAGAGGACGACCGAATACGATATACACCGACAATGGTACTAATTTTGTGGGTACTGCGAATGCTTTGTCAAGAATAGACTGGAGTAAAATAGAAAAGACAACAGTGGCAATGAAGATTAAATGGAAATTCAATCCACCCACTGCTGCATGGTGGGGAGGATGGTGGGAGCGACTCGTTGGTTTATTGAAACAGTTATTGCGCAGGATCCTTGGTAAGACATCATTAGATTTTGACGAGATGCATGCTGTACTATGTGAATGTGAGGCCGTAATCAATGCCAGACCCTTGACTTATCTTTCGGAAGATACAACGGATTTGACGCCGCTGACGCCCGATTTATTCCTAAAAGAAATTGGAGAAATTGGAGTGCCCGATTTAGATGTTATTGAAGTTACCCCTAATTTAGGCAAACGCGGGAAATACCGTCAACGTTTGCGAGAAATGTTAAAGGTGAGCTTTTCAATGAATATTTGGGACGTTTGACGCTTTTTGCGAAGAAATTTTCACCGAAAATTGTCCGCGTCGGAGAATTAGTACTTGTCGAAAATGAGAACGCAAAACGGGTTGATTGGCCACTAGCAAGAATAGAAGAGGTAATTCCTGGACGTGAAGGTGTGGTGCGACTTGTTAAGCTGAGAACTCCTTCCGGAGTTATATTGCGGCCCATACAAAGAATTATTCCATTAGAAATGAATGTCATGTCGAGTGATAAAGAAGCAAAGACGACTCATACATCCGATATCACAGCCGCTTTACCAGATGAGGAAGGATATGGAGCGTTTGAAGCCAATTCTACTGTACAACAGGTTACACGTAGTGGTAGATTAGTTAAACCTCCAATCAGATTAAACTTGTAAATTCATTTGTATTGTTTGTGTTACTTGATAATATGTAAGTTAATTAAATTGTTCTTTGCATTAACTTAGGTGGGAGAATGTTGAAAATCAAGGTTAATTTAGTTGTAACTACTTAGAGCTTTTTATAAATTGTCATAGAAAACTTTGATTTATATTCATTCAATTAATTTAGTATGCGTTGCCCATTTTTGTTTTAGTTGGTCAGTCGTAAATAGATTTTTGATGAGCACAAACCTTTTGAGGAATCTAGAATTTTATATTTCAAGACGACTGGTAATAATATTAAGAAGGTTCTAAGAAGACGGATGAAAATAAAAGGACATTTTACCTACGAGAAGAAACATATGGTTTTATTTTAATTGCAGGTTTTAGGGAATTGAATAACCGTAACAGTAGTAGTCACTGTAAATCATAACTAGTGGGATGTTGTGCCTAGAGACTAGCCACTAATTACGCTTTTTCTGTTGAATAACACTTCAGACTGGATGACAATATATTAAGTGGAGATTGATCCGCACTCACTTCCAACCCGCCGGATCTGGGAATCGAGGCCAATAATTCGAGAGTGCGTTCCGTAATATACTGGGAGCACTGCGCCAGTACTACTAGTGGTAGTTTTGTCGTTCCGTTTTCACCAAACAGTACCCTGTCGCAGTGCTCTGGGAACATTCATGACGTCATGAATATTCCCCTTTTTACTACTGGGACTACTGCTTTGAAAGAGGTAATGTGCTCCCAGTAGTTTCAACAGGTTTTGACAGATGTGCATTGTGGCTGTAAAAAAATTTAATCGTGAGCAGTAAAATAAGGAGGCGGAGCCAGTATACTGTGCGCTCGTTCCGTGTACAAAAATGTACTGCTTAGTTCAGTATAACGTTTTTAAACGGAACGTGCTTCGCAGTGCACTGGAATGACGTCTAAAATCACAGTGCTCCCAGTATATTACGGAACACACTCCGAATGTGTCAAATTGAAAAATAAAATAAATGGTTAAAAAAAATTTTTAAAAAAAATTCTTTTAATTTACTAAAAAATGTACTGAAAAGTAAAAAATAAAAAATATTTTAAAGAAAGCGTGAAATTTCAATTTTAATGAAAAAGTTAATTAAAAGAATGGCGCATTTTTCATCAAAAAATTTTGTTAGAATTTGAAATTAACAAAGCAAAAAATTGAGGGTTAATGTAAATCTCACGCGATTTACAGTTATATTTTCAATTTTTGATGAAAAATGCGCCATTCTTTTAATTAACTTTTTCATTAAAATTGAAATTTCACGCTTTCTTTAAAATATTTTTTATTTTTTACTTTTCAGTACATTTTTTAGTAAATTAAAAGAATTTTTTTTAAAAAATTTTTTAACCATTTATTTTATTTTCTACTTTTTAGTTTATTATATGTATTCCGCCATTTTATGATGGCAATTCTATTAGATTTAAAATTACGTCACACAGTTTACTGTATTCATTTGATACCCATGTCGTGGGCTCGGTGGAACATAATTGCAAAAACGGCCGCCATCTCGGAACCGTCTTCTTGATTTTTTTACAAAAAGGTCATATTGCATTTAGTACTTATACATGATGAGTTGAACTCAAGTTGAACCCAAGTCTAACTACATGTTAACGGGAGTCGAGTTGGGTTAAGGTTGACTGAACTCGACTCAGCTCTGCTACCTGGGTTTAGTTGAAATTATGCATACGGACATGAGTTCAGTATTTGAGTAGTTGAATTTAGTTGACAACAGCATCTCTGTGTTTGTTTGTGATTTTTTGTAACGTGTATTGCTTCTTTATTATCAACTCACCCTTAACTCAACTATTCATCTCATCATTCATACACATTAACCACCCGAACTACGAGTGTGTGCAAAATTGGAAGTTGATCGGTTATATTTTCTACTTTTTAGTCTATTATAAGCTTTCCGCAATTTTGTGTTGGCCGCCATTTTGAATTTGGAATGACGCCACATAGCTTATTGTGTTCTACCTGTCATATCCTTTCATTTGATACCCATGTCAGAGGGCCGCGGAGCACAATTTCAAAAATCGGGCGCCATTTTGGAACCGCCATCTTGATATTTTTACAAAATGGCCAGATTGCATTGTCATCCAAACTAAACGTGTATGCAAAATTTCAGCTCTATCCGAAACCGGGAAGTGGGTCAAATTTAACTTCCAAGATTTGACGACAAACAGTGTAAGTGTTGGCCGCCATTTTGAATTTGGAATGACGCCACATAGCTTATTGCGTTCTACCTGTCATATCCTTTCATTTGATACCCATGTCAGAGGGCCGCGGAGCACAATTTCAAAAATCGGGCGCCATTTTGGAACCGCCATCTTGATATTTTTACAAAATGGCCAGATTGCATTGTCATCCAAACTAAAGGTGTATGCAAAATTTCAGCTCTATCCGAAACGGGAAGTGGGTCAAATTTAACTTCCAAGATTTGACGACAAACAGTGGCACAATTTCAAAAATCGGGCGCCATTTTGGAACCGCCATCTTGATATTTTTACAAAATGGCCAGATTGCATTGTCATCCAAACTAAAGGTGTATGCAAAATTTCAGCTCTATCCGAAACCGGGAAGGGGGTCAAATTTAACTTCCAAGATTTGACGACAAACAGTGGCACAATTTCAAAAATCGGGCGCCATTTTGGAACCGCCATCTTGATATTTTTACAAAATGGCCAGATTGCATTGTCATCCAAACTAAACGTGTATGCAAAATTTCAGCTCTATCCGAAACCGGGAGGTGGGTCAAATTTAACTTCCAAGATTTGACGACAAACAGTGTAAGTTAAATAAAAGAATTTAAAAAAGCACATCACACATGTAAACACTATATAAAACGAATCTAAACATTTTTCTTTGGAGTGGAGGCAAATCTAATGTGATGCACTTTGCACAACAGAATTAGGTGTATTATTTTACTTAAACATACATACAGGTATTATTGTTAAAAATTCGGCTTACCGCACCTTTTGTATTAATTTACACTTCAATGTAACTTTTTTTTTATTTTAAAAGAAAAAATCACGCACGCACTTCACTTTTCTTTAAATGTAGAACATCTACTGAAAAACATTGGCACCTGTTTATCCATAGCATATATGCACGTGCACGCACGTAATTGCACGTAATAGAAAATCTGAATTTGAGTACTTTGTTTAGCTATGATGATTCATTGTAGTATAAAAAACTAAGCCTGCGTTGATGGTAAAATCTCAAAGCGGCGACTAATTAAAACCTTTGGTACATATTCAATTGTGAGCTATAACTCAATCTATAATAAAAACTGACTTCTCGATTGATATATCCAACTGTGAAGAAGTCAGTCATCGAAATAAGAAGCCCAATAAACCCAGGAGCTTCAAATTGGCCTTGCCCTCTAGATACGATTGGTTGTTCCAGAATGAGGCAGAGATCTTTACATGGAAGAACTTAATTTTACCTCGATGAATAGATAGGCTAAGTAAATATAAGAGTAGCCCTAAAGTAAAACCTAACAAAATATACACGAACACTACTAATAATTCATTTACTACTACAAACTCACTAACCAAGAATACTAATACAAAAAATTTACTTCCAGCCACCATCAGAAAAACTAAGAGCACTAACGTTACTAATGATCCACTCCCAACCACTAATTACCCGAATTTCGCGCGAAGTCACATTATTGTTGGCGGCCGTTCCTACGCAAACATCTGCGATTGTTTTGGCTTGTAAAGCCTAAGTGCGAACTCAATGTGTGATTGCAAGGATAGCTTAGTAAAAGACTGTTGCACTAATTCGATTTTTTACCTTTTTATTTAATAATTCAATCTTAAACTTAATTTTCCTATAATCTTAGATTTGGTTCATTATTTAGCAAATACAACTTCCAATTAATTTTTAATAAGATTTCTACAATATTTCAAATTAGTAAAACATAAATTCAATTTAAATCTTTAATAATTCTAATCTTAATATATTATTATTTCACCAGGTCAAATCCACTCCAATTATCCTTAACTGGCAATGTTGTCTATCCGCAAATCTGATTATATGGTTGAATCTCGTGTTGGCTATCACTTGGTTCGAGGTTTCGCTAGAATTCAAAGTTTTGTTAGATAAATAAAATTGGATCCAGGAATCGGAAATTCACTTTAATTCATCTCATGTAATGTGATCCCGAATTTACACTAACTCGGCACGTTAAGCATGTGATAGAGAATTTGCACTTAACTCTGCACGTTAAGTATGTAATAAAGAATTTGCACTTAACTCGGCACGTTAAGTGTAATATAGATTTACATGAACTTCAACGCGTTTCATGTATTCAAATTTGAGATCATTAGCTATTGCTGAATTTCTTCTCGCTCGACACGCTGAGAAGATCAAGTATGATCTGAAATTTTGGATGACCATGCTGCGATATTTATTTCGGTGTACACAATAGCTGTTGGTGGGGAACTTGGGAACCTTCCCACCATCGTGCAATATTGATATGTGTTGGTGTATTGCTGTCATTCTGGCAGCTGTTCGATTTTGAGGTAAGCGGAGTGATGTTTTTATTTTTATTGATTTATTTTTATTTTATATCTCATATATTTTAGATTGTTGAGTGGGAATCGGCGGTGGGAAGGGCTGGAGCTGCTGTAACCAGTGTTGACAGGTAAGTATGATTTTAGGTCTGATGTTTAATCGTTTCATTTTTAGGCAAATTCGTTTATTTACATCTGCGCAGCTGTTATGTGACCAAACAGCGATGCTCAACCTCAACCAACCCCGCCACAGCAAATGTCATCGGATTCTTCGGTAAGATCCAAGTCGCCTTTCTTGAATCCTCTACAACCCCCGGTGGTAGAAAATACCATTATATCTGCTGACTCCGAAGATAAGAGATATTTGCTTTCACGCTTGCGAGAAAAGAGGATCTTTGATGATGTTCCCCTATTCCTGGCTTACATGCACAACAAACCAGATTCAACTTGCATTAATGGTAAGACCAGGACTAGTCTAATTATTTCTATTCAGCAAGAGGGCCTACCTACTGAACGTAATACGCTCCTAGAACTCTTTACAAATTTCTATGAACAATTCCAAATTTCCCCTCAGCAAGTTAGCAAGGACCTCTCTGCATATGGGTCCCATGTCAGAGCAAAACATATCTCCCAACTTCAAAGGAATCGGGACGAATCAAATAGATATTATCGTCCTTAACTAGCTTCCCCCCGAAGTTCTAACCATCTCCCAGCCCGTCATTCAAAACTAACATCTTCCGATAACTTAGGACTCTTCTATCATAACTGCAGTGGGATGAGAGGCAAATGTACTGGTGTTAACCGAGACTTGGTTGAATGACTCCTTCCTTAACGAGGAGATCTTGCATTTCAGCTGGTCCATTTATAGATGCGATAGAGATTATATATCTACCGGTCTCTCAAGAGGAGGTGGTGTCCTCATAGCTGTTAGAGACCCCTTAAATAGTGAACTTATCGCGACTACATCGTCTCAAACCTTCGAACATATTTTAGTACGAGTAAAGTTCGGAAATAAATACATTCAGGCCTATTCTGAACTCCGCCGGAAGTGATTCCGCTGGAATTTTTTTACATCGGTAGTATAAACTCCGTTCCGCTCCGCCGGAACGGAGAGAAATTTCGAAATTACAATTCCGCTGGAATTTTGGTATCATGAACTCCAGCGGAATGCTAAAAGTTGGGCATAATCTCTCCGCGAGAAATTGTTGACGGAGGTTCACGGAACGGTGCGGTTTTGTGTTAAATTTTGTTTTTTTTGTTTGTTTTGGTGTTTTAAAAAGTGCGTTGGAGAGACTATTGGCAGCAGCTTCAGGAATGAATGTTACTGTACAAATTTATTTACACCCAATATTTACTTTTTTTAAGAAAAGTTTGAATTTATTTTAATTTATTTATGTTATATGAAAAAGGCTGTTATTTTCAATATTAATTTTATTTAAAAATAGAATTCAACTTTTATTTATATCATTTTGTTTTTTATGATTTATAGAAAAGATTGCATTATATTATTCCGTATATTCGAAGCGTCCCTGCAGAGCCTTGAATTTTCTCCAACACGTACATTTTTCACAACAAAATTTTTAAACACTTCACAAACAAATTTGTGACATTTAACAGCTGCTTCTTGGGTTTTCGAAATTATTTCACATCGGGCACCTCATTTCACTAATTCCGGCGGAGTTCATGATACCCTTAAAAATTCCGCTGGAATTTTCTCTCCGCCGGAATTGCAATTCCAGCGGAGTTCAGAATAGGCCTGATTGTCATCGGTTCTTTTTACTTACCTCCAAACTCCGACGAATCTATATATGATAATGTGATTCATATAATAGATGAAATATCCAACGATAGCAAAGATATATTAATCATAGGTGATTTTAATCGGCCTAATATATTTTTTATTCGTGACGAGGAAGACAGTTATTTACTTCCGATTAATGTATCAAACCCCGTCGATATAAAGTTTATCGACAATCTTTACAGCAACGACTTGCAACAGGTAATTAGCCAACCAAATTCAAATGGGAAATGGTTGGATTTAATCTTCACTAACCTCTATGAGGATTTGAACGTGCTTCCCGCTTCTGAAGAGGAGGATCTATTTAATAGCACTACACATCATTCCGCGTGGGTCGTCGAGCTCAGTTCTACAATAACTGATTTTCTCGCCTCCTATAACAACTCTGTAGTCTTCGATTTTAAGAATGCCGATAATGTTAGTATTAGCACTGAATTATCCCTGAGGATCTACTTGATGGTGATGACATTGACGAGCTAGTTACTAGATTCTACGATGTTATCTTTAACACCATTGGCAGATTCGTACCCAAAATAAAAAAAAGGGATAAATTGACGGAGCCATGGCTTGACAAAAACACTCGTACCCTTCGTAATAGGAGAAATAAATTGTACCGCGTAGTGAAAAATAACAACAATGTTAGTGCTGAGCAGAGATCTGAATACGCCAGGTTAGCCTCAGAATTTAATCATAGGTCACGGGAGGCCTATACTACCTATGCAAAGACTGTCGGTGAAAATATCATACGTAATCCTAAAAAATTCTTTGATTTCGTTAACCTAAAGCGAAAAACATCAGGCTACCCGACAACAATGACAAACGGTATCACGCACTCCTCTCTCCCCCAAGAAATTTCAAACATGTTTGCGAACAGGTTCAGTGAAATCTTCTGCCCCATTTCTTCGACTGCACACACTGTCCCAAGAGAGCATTCCGAAACTACGGTCCTTATAGACAATATATCTTTATCGCCCGAAGATATAATGACAGGTCTTATAGATCTGGAGGTCAATAAAGGTCACGGTCCGGACTGTCTACCTGCAAGTTTTTTGCAGAGTCACGCCCCACTCATTCTACTCCCTCTTCACCTCATTTTTAACAAGTCCCTTTCTGCCGGTAAGTTTCCTTCGGTATGGAAGAAATCTTTCCTCACACCAATCTTTAAGTCAGGTGATAAACATGCGGTGGACAACTATAGGGGCATTGCTATCCTATCTGTTCTCCCTAAACTATTTGAAAAACTTATCTATGACAAGATTGCCCCTCTAATTCTTCCGAACCTAAACGATCAGCAACATGGTTTCAGAAAAGGTCGTTCCACCACATCCAATCTTATGATAATGATATCCGAACTACTGCGCGGTTTGGAACAAGGCCACCAGTTTGACGCTATCTACACTGACTTCAGCAAGGCATTCGATCGAGTAGACCACCACATTCTATACATGAAATTATTAAGATTTGGGATATCCGGCCCCCTTCTGGATTGGATAACATCCTATCTTAACGGGAGAACTCAGGTGGTAAGATTTCAGGGCTTCCTCTCAAAAGAAATCAATGTAACCTCAGGTGTACCGCAAGGCAGCCACCTAGGGCAACTTCTATTTAACATATTCATTTCCGATCTATCTGAAATATTAAATGGCATTCCGCACCTCTTTTACGCCGATGATTTAAAAATTTATAGTGCTATAAGGTCTCAAACTGATGTATCCTTTTTACAGTCGAAACTTAATGCACTACAAGACTGGTACACCACTAATAATCTTCTTCTTAACACCAGTAAGTGCCACGTAATTACCTTCTCCAGGAAAAGAAACAAACAGCTGCAAAATTATTATCTCAATGACAATGTCTTGGATCGTGTCGATCACATTGTTGATTTAGGCATTGTCCTCGACAGCAAGTTAAACTTTAACTTACACTATGATAATATTATTGCTAGATCCAACAAGCTGTTGGGCTTTATCAAGAGAAGAGCTAAAGAATTCGACAATGTTTGGGTTACTAAAGCCTTGTTTTGCTCATTGGTCCGTCCTATACTTGAGTATGCGTGCCAGATCTGGGATCCTATATTTCAAATTAGTAGTAATCGAATAGAATCTGTCCAAAAGAAGTTCCTTCTTTTCGCGCTTAGGAACCTCTATAATCCTTCGGATTTTCACAACCTTCCTCACTATAAGGACAGGCTCAAAATCCTTGATCTCTTGCCTCTATCCCTTAGACGGAAATTGCTTATATCTTGTTTTACCCTGGATGTCCTGAACAATAACCTCAAGGTGCAGTTCCTGTCGGACACAATCAAATTTAACGATACTCGACAAACAAGACCTTCCAAACTGCTTAAAGAGTACCCGCATCGCACTGAATATGCTAGAAACGAGCCCGTTAACAGGTGCTGCATTACCTTCAATTCCTACGCGTCCTGTTTCTCTCCCTCAATTAACAAAAGTTCCTATAAAAGAAAACTAATTTCCCTATTGTCCTCTTCTAACTAACATATAGACCTAGATCTTAGTTTAATATTTAAATATTAAATACTGCAATGTTCCTTAGTAATGTTAATATGTATTTTTTTTATCTGTAACTGTTTTTGTTAAGTGCCTTGTTTTGGCAAATAAATAAATAAATAAGTAATAAGCTAAATAAGCCAAATCCGTTCTTAACTAAAACTTTTATTTCACGTTGCATTGATTTAATTATTGTCATAATGCTGTATCCTAGTTTGGCCATGGAGATTCATAAGTATTACACTGACCATTGCTATATATAATTCATCTTGAAAAGTTTTTATTAAAGGCTTATGTAGGCTATAAGTTGTGAGACTTTGCGTAATCCAAAACTTAACAAAGTATTTAACAAACACTACAATAAATCATCATAGCTTAAAAAAAGGAAATCAAATGTAAACAGTAAAATTCTTTGATTCTTCACCCACGTCATGGTATATTTCTTTATTCAATATAAACAATAGTTTTTGAGCTGCAAATAAAAACTATATGCCATAATTTCGTTATCATCGGTTTTTGTTCTGGAAGCAAATTTAGAGACGTATTCATGTCAAAAACTTGTTTCATATGAAACAAAATCCCCGAAGGACATTAAAACAAATTATTATGACGAAAAAAAAGCACCGCGAGCCGGCGAAGAATCGAACTCGCAGCCCCACAGAGTCACCAGACGACGATACTCCTCGCTAGCCCTTCGCGCCATGGCTGATACTATCGGTGGTTGACTAATATGTTAATAAATCATTTCAGAAAGAAGAAAAAGAGAAAAAAACAATCTCCCCGACCAGGGCTTGAACCTGCAACGCTACGCGCCGCTGGATCGAGGATCCAACGCACTACGCACTCTCCCACCGACCTTCTACCAGTTTTGCAGCAATAAAGTAATTTTTTCGGTGCCTATGAAATGTTTAGGTTGAACGAATTTTAACAGTTTTTATGCCTAATTTCAAACTCCGTTATCAGAATTTCGAAAAAATTTAACGGGACCGCCGCGCCGCACAGTGCGGCCGATTCCCAAAAAGCTGGCCAAAAGTCGAAAAAACAATTTTCTTATAGGGGTTTCTTTTTTGTTCAGTTGGCTTCAGTACACCCACAGCCACCAGAAATCACACATAGCGTTATGTTTTTTCTCGTACTTGCTCCAAAACAACAGTCGCAACGATAGCTGTTTTGATTTGTCAAATGGTTCTCGCGAAAGTGCATTTAACAGAGTGTTGTTTAAACATTGTGTAAAAAATTAAGATCGTCGTGGATAGCCATACTAAAAATGGAATCTACTTCTGAATGTAAGTAGAATGTAAAAAAAATAACAAAGAGAGATTTCCCATGCCACAAAAATTTTAGTGACACCACAATTATTACTAATTTTTATCGCTTGAAATCAAATAATCTGTGTAAGTCATCATGCGAATAGAAAAATGTTCCGCGTTGTTCCGCTCTGAAATTTGGTGGAGGTTATTCCTTGAGGTATTAGTTACAGAATAAAACAAGATTTAGCTGCCCCAACTTGCCCGCTTTTTTTAAAGAAGGTTTTGAAAAACCCTATAAATTGACATAAATCTTGATTATGTTGAGTAATATACGCTATCTGACGCGAGGGGGTGGCCAATAGGAGTGGAAGGGGGTGGCTTTTCAAATTTTTAATATCAAATTCGTAATCAGCGACCCCGAAAACCTATAAATTGACATGTATTTTGATTGTGTTGAATAATATACGCTATTTCACGCGAGGGGGTGGCCAATAAGGGTTGAAGGGGGTGGCTTTTCTAATTTTTAATATCAAATTCGTAATCAGCGACCCCGAAAACCTATAAACTGACATGCATCTTGATTATGTTGAATAATATACGCTATTTCACACGAGGGGTGGCTAATAGGGGTGGACGGGGGTGGCTTTTCTAATTTTTAATATCAAATTCGTAATCAGCGACCCCGAAAACCCCCGAGTAAGAAATTTTGTATCAATTACTTGATTTATCGACTTTTGGCCAGCTTTTTGGGAATCGGCCGCACTGTGCGCCGTGGGAAACTCCCCCTTCAAATGAACGAAAAAAAAAAGCAAAAAAGTTATTGGATTACAAAGTTATGTATGAACAGGACTACAAAATACATACACGTCGAATTGAGTAACCTCCTCTTTTTTGGAAGTCGGTTAAAAAAGAGTACGCCACCATCACCAAGGATCGAACCCTGGCCCTTTCGCACCCCGATCTAGCGCCTTCCCATTACTCCAAACACTAACTTGTAGGAATGTGGCAATAAACATATTTATTCATGCTTACGTAAAAAGGTACATTCCAATGCTAGATATGTATAAAGTTTCGAAGGAAGTAAACAACTGAATTATGACAACAGATTTTCTATTATTTATGAAATGTATTTTGTATCTTTTATGGAAATTGATAATCACAGGTAAAACGAAGAGTAATGTAATATTGCCATAGATGGTGTTCACTATTCTTTGTCATAGATGGGGTGCAATTAAAATATATCAATTCTTTCAAATTCTTGGCGGGTAATTATTGTATAATTCTTTCAGCAGCATCTCCATGAAAGATGCGTTAGTTTTTCAAGTTATTTGTTTGAATGCTTTCGCGATTCTTCACAATCTCCACATAATATATTGCCATCCAGTCTGAAGTGTTATTCAACAGAAAGAATACCAAGAAAAGGCGTAATTAGTGGCTAGTTTCTAGGCACAACATCCCACTTTTGTTTTGTTATTCTAAAGAGATACATACAAATTTAGTTAATAAAAGCATATTTTTACATTTTTATTAACTAAATTTGTAAAATTTTTGTAAAATATTAAAAATTCTGAGAAAAATCACTTCCTTATATTCATGGACAATAAGGACGGTCTTAAATACATCGTTCGTGCAATTAAATTTATAAATTTTCATTCATTTCAGTAAGCGTTAATATGCCCTGTAGTCCATTCAAAACGCGCGTTATGGTGTTCCAAAATAACACCGTTAAGAAAATCGAACCCTAAACGTTTTTGGGGTCGCTAATCACGAAAATCGAGGTCCCGTGGTCCTAAAATTAGGGTATCACCCCTAAAAATGCAAAAAACACCCCTTTTTAGGGGGTTTTCGCGATTATTTCAGTAATAATGAATACTAATGCGATGAGATGCACTTTTTTATTTGCGAAGGTGGTTGATTTATACTAAATTAATGCGTAGTTAATGGTAAGGGGTACTCCTAAAGGGTTGAAAGTACCCCTAAATTGGCGAAAAATGGCAAAAATTGTAAAAAAAATTTCCAAATTTATGCTTCAAATTCGATCACAGCGGAATTCGATAAAATTGAAGTTTTGTTTTGGTCTACAGCACCACCTACATGACTATAAACTATAATAAAATGAACAGCATATAAAATATGCATATAAACAAATAAATACTTTATATTATTTCCGCGAAATTTCTTAATGATTTATAAAGCCGCTGAAAAGCCATAAAAACTCAAGAAAATGATTTTTTTGCACTTTTAATTAAATAAATGTTTATGTTCTCCTGAGTATCATTATTAAATAATATAATTTAGTGAGAAATATAATCAAAACATGTTACACCGAAGTAAAAAAAAATGTATTTCACCATTTTGCGGCCGGGGATTGATCTTGGTTCCCCTGGGATAGGACTCCAGCGCCTTACCTCTAGGCTACCGATGTATGGACTTTATTAGAAATCTCTTTTTTGTTGTTTAAATATACTTCTGGTTGAAATTTCCAGACCATTTGCTCAGTTTTTGGTCTTTTGACCAAGAGCTACATTTTGAGATATGGGCCAAGTCTGTAGCGGTAGTAGTTTCAGAGATGAAAGAAGGCTTCAGACGGACGAGCCTCTGTATAAGTTTTTTTTTGGAAAAAGCTAAAAATTAATATTAGAAACAAAAAATTTATTAGAAATTCAAACCCGGAGCAGTCCAAATAGTAATTTGTATTGTTTAAATAAAATAAAAATTATAATAAATAAATCAAGTAAATCTAACACTCATCTTTGCCTGATTTGTGTGAAGAAAATATCTATGTCAAGAAGCAATTTGAAACCCAGGAAATCTAAAACTCATCTTTGCCTTATTTGTGTGAAGAAAGTATCTGTGTCAAGAAGCAGTTTGAAACCCAGTGGAAAATTATTTGGAAGTGGGGTCTAACCGGGGTATTCAACATTTTGGTCCTTCGAGCCGGATCCTCTCCGCGCCCCTCCAAAGGTTAGTAGGTACCATTTTTTAAATATTTGCACATATTGGGATATATTTTGTTTCCGTGAATTGCAATTGTATTCGAAAAAAAAAATAATAAAGACGAACAAGGTGGCATAGTAGTCCAGCGTTTAATCATTTAACATTAATTGCATAAATACGTGGACGTGAAAAGACAGTCTGCACCGGACCCGGCCGTTACACGTACTATAGCTCACATAAGTTCGTTCTCGTTGGTTGATGTGTTATCCTTCCAGGTGTACATTGTTAGATAGATCTCTTGGAAAATTGCTGAAGCCTAGATAGGTTTTCTTTATTCATTGCGACGGAATTTTTTACAAAATAAAAATATTTATAAATAAATTAAAATAAATTTGCATTTGGTTTATTTTCCCTCATGTTCTATGTTGCGAACCTGCTTTTGTGAGTTTTCTCTTGAGTAGATTCGTTAAAAGGTGGTCGATAATTTGTGCTGTAGCGCCACATTGCATTGTACGGGTTAACCACGCATTCTCTTTTTCTTTGAAAACGTGTTTTCGATCCCTTACATATTATTGAGAACCTATCATGGCGGAACTATAAAATCTGATTGAGGAACAAGAACACCTGTTTGAACAATTGAAGAGAGCAGGCATAAATTTGAAGAAAGTACCCAAGGATAGGCTGCGAAGTGTTGGATATGTTCAAGGTCGCATAGAAGGCTTGAATCAGGTTAATGAAAGGTTTCTCTCTGATATGCAAATTAAGTGCGGTACTTCCAAAGAGAATCGGATTGGCACTTATTTCACATGTGAACTTTATGACGATTTCACGGAATTATTTTTTGACCAGAAAGGAACACTCAATGATCTATTAGGTAACATGCAGCACTCACCATCTCCAATCACTTCGCCAACTGTAAGTGGTGAAATTCCAGTTGAAAGGAGCCCGTTTGTATCTGAGGACATAAAATTGCCGCGTATAACCATTCCCCAATTCGCAGGTGATTACTATTCATGGCTAACTTTCCATGATTTGTATACATCCACGATCCATGAAAACGCACGTATACAGTCAGTTCAAAAGATGCATTACCTCAAGACATGTTTACAAGGTGAGGCGGAAACACTTATATCTCATTTGAATGTAATATCTCAAATATTATAACATCCACTTAACTAAAACATAATTACTACATAATTGAATAAAAACATGAAATATACACAAAATAAATCTTAAATATAATTAATAATAAATATAAGTAAATATACACAATGAATTCCTAAACATAAATGCAAAATTAAATGAATTAAAATAAAATATAAACAAATAACTTAAATATAGAACTATACACACTTAAATATAAACAAATAATTTAAATCAAGAATTACAAATACTTAAATGCAAACAAATATACTTAGACA